>JAPDER010000073.1:0-121587 GCA_027569225.1 Aspergillus panamensis | reverse complement strand
TGCGTTTTCTTTTTTTGTTTTTCTCTTGATTTTTTTTTTTTTTTTTATTCCCTTCTTTTCTTTCTGCTCTACTATTTCCTCCCTTCCCTTCCCCTCCCTCCCCCCCCCCCACCCCCCACCAACCCCCCCCCCCCCCCCTCCCCCCCTCCGCCCCCCCCCCCCCCCCCCCCCCCCCCCCCCGGGGGCCTATCGATGGCTAGCGGCCAGATCTTGAAGGGGCAAACCGCCTCAACCTACCCCATTGGTGTATCGACTCTGTATCGACGCGGAAGGATTTGGCCTCGTCCACCGTTCTCCAGTAAATGCCCGAATAAGACCTAGTGGGTGCCCGTGCCTGCATCATCAGGTATCGGAGATGACCCCAACCGAATCCTTCCAATCTTGAAGTCGATCTGGCAATTTCCAGCGGAGAGATCAAGGGGAATTGGCGGCCATTCCATTATTGTTGCCCCTTTCCCTAATGCCCAGTGATCATTTCTCTCACCACTGATCCCGTCCAGAAGACTTGGAGTGAAATTAGCGATTACTGATCGACCGTGCCCCTTGGCGAGCAGGATCCGAGATCTCAAGGATGGCGCTAAGCTCGATTCCATACGGGGGTTTTTTTTCGCTTTGGATCGAAAGGAAGAAGAAGAAAATATATCTATAAGTGCACCCAAGCCCCCCAACAAGGTACCTCACTTGTCCGTTGGGCTGTCCTCCTCCAACCCCGGCTGGTGGGATGACACTCTCTCGGACGTCTCACTGTGATTCTGTCGTTCTCTTTCCCGGGAAAACGCTTGGAGGGTGCCTTTCCTCTGGCAGATATATATATCCCCGCTATAAATCGAAGGAACCCTTGGTCCTGTGAATACAATCAGATTGTCGAATTGTGTGTCTGATACTGGTATATATACAGTCGAGAGGGAGGTTATTTGGCTTTAACTTCGTACAGATATCGATGGAAGAACGGGTATACGAGTTTTCAACACCACAGTTCTTGAGAATCTCTCTCCCTGCTTGGTCCACAGAGAGATAACTGATTATAGACGTTCCACAAACTTCCGTTATCTCTTGAGAATGACGAGAACGAGTTGACGGGATTTCTAATTTCTAATTGGTTGGGAAATATGGCCGAAGAATGTGTGTTTTGCATTAATGTTTACTCAGCAAGGCGAATGTGTACACAAGCGGTGACTCAGCACGACCCCGTGCTGACAAACCAAGAGACCAGATGACGACATGCATCAGATCGTGGAATCTCCTCGTCGTGGGCAGCGTGAGGTCGATATTTGAATGGAATGGATGATGGGTTAGGCGGAATTTTCCTCCAGGCAGCAAGTAGATATCATCAAACGTATGTACAGGATTAGCGGCCCTTAGCGGCCGGTGGATAAACAAAAGGAGTTCATAACAGTGTATTAGGATCATGAAGGGGAGAGTCTATTCTCCTCTAGCGTTCGGACCCAGGCGGATCCAGCGAGTCGGCGATGGAGCGCAGCGTATGTTCAAAGCTCTTCACGACCTCCTGCATGTAGTCGATATTGATCTGCGTGAGCCGGTCCTGCGCCGGCCCGTGGGACTGCACCAGGCCCTGGCCCCTGTTGCGTAAGAGAGAGAGAAGGCAGTTGGCCTGCGCCACCAGGTCCATCACCAGCATGTGGCGCAGCTTGATCTCGTTGGCGATCGGCACCTCGTACTGCCCGACACAGACCTTGATGGTACTGGCGGTCAGGTCGCCATTGGCGATCTTGTCGAAGCAGGTGCCGGTCTGCTGGAGGACGGCGACGACGCAGATGAGATCGGCGTAGCTGATCTGGCAGGTGGCGCAGATGATGAGGTCGCGACAGGCGCCGAGGACGGTGCCGGTGACCTTGAAGATGCGGTCCAGCTGGGGGTGCGGCTTGGCTTGCATGGCGTCGTGGACGTCGGGGACCTGCAGCATGAGGTTGGTGCGGCACTGGCAGGTTCCCTGGGGGGCCGAGAAGGCGGGGATGGACGCCGGGGGGCTGCCGGGGCTCCGAACCGGGGTTCCTAGTAACCCGGGGGCCTGTGCTGTCGCGGCTGGGAAGGCATCGAGTTCCCCGGGGCCCAGTGTATGAAGAGGGTCCATGGTCTGGGATAAGCATTAGCGTGCCTGCATCTGCTGCACCATCCTCCAGGGACATGGGAAGGGGGATGCACATTATGCCCCAGGTCTAAAGAAGACCAGTCAAAGAGATAACTCGACATCTCCTTGGGCCACTCGGCCAGCGGGTTCAGCTCGGGCTGGTGCCCGTCCTCGCCCAGTCGTAGTGGGTCGGCAGCGGCCTCGATTTCCCACTCCATCGTCATCGGGACCGAAGATGACTTCAGCGACCCCGACAGCGGCGTGCCGAGGATCGCCGGGGACTGGCGATTGGATGAGCCTGTCGAGCGGTCGACATGGTTCGGGGGACTCATGGACGCCGTGTTCGGCCGCGAGCCCGACGAGCTGGTGGTGGAGGTGGTGGAGGTGGAGGAGGGAGCGGTGTATCTGCAGCGGATCCCCCGGCTGGTACACCGGTCACAGGCGCTCTGATGGCCGGTACACTTGACCTTGGCCGTGCGACAGGCTTCACAGGCAGTGATTGGCCGGCGGACCACGGGTCGGGCGCCCTCAGCGCCGGGACACTGCCAGCTCTGGATGAAGTTGTGGGGGATATTCTCGTTGCGAGACCGGCGGCGCTGTTGGGACGTCATTTGGCGGACGGACACGGGCGACACGATCGGGGGGAGAGTTGAATCTGGCCAGCAGAACTCAACCCAGCCGGTGCATACTTTAATATAGGCAGGAGGCGAGTGTTATTCCCCTTTTTTCCCCTGTCTTCACGAGGGAAGCGACAGCAGGGGTCGGTTTGTGGGCGGGCGGGCGTGCGTGCGTGGTTGGCCTGGGCGATGAGGTGATTGACGAGCGTCCGGAGTGAAGTACCCGTACCTCCCAGGTCAGGTCGCAGGGAGGTTGCATGCATCCATTACTAAGGCCCATGCTGCTTATTGGACAGGTGGCTCCTTCACAGCGGCTGGCCCATCGCCCTGTCCGCTTCGAACCGCGGCTGCCAACGAACAGGGGATCGCTAGACCCAAGAATCCCGGGTAATTAGGTCATTGCTGCAGACGGCCATCCCGGGAGAATCATCGGGTTGGGCTGTTGGCCATGGTGGATCTGCCCCTACATGCCGGCTGGCCTCCTCATTCAGACCCTGCAGTGGGCCTTTTCATTCGACGTCAATAAGGAGCACATCTTCACCCCCTCACGCTGAGACCACGCTTGCGCCTAGCTGCTGGGCCTAGCGGCAGTCAGGCCACCGGAGCAGCCGATGAGTCGACCTTCCTGTTCGAGGAACGCTCTGCATTCTGCAGCCTAGCTCGTATTGTCTATCTAGAACAGGGATCTAATGCATCACATCAACCAAGGCTGCATCGCATCATACAAGCACACCATTAATGGCGTTTCCCCTCGCCCACGGCTGCAAAAGGACGGACCTGTCTGCCGTTGATTTATTCATGAGTAAGTTAGCCGGCCCGTCCCGGGGTCGTACTGCCCTGGAGCCCGCCGCCCCCCCCCGCGGGGGGCGGGGGGTCCATCTACGAGTCCGAGATTACTTTATTACGGGTTATAATGTATATAGATTACCGAGGAAAGAACCGTAAAGATCGTCTATTTTGGATTACACCTTGACGACTAGCTCCGTCGGCTGCACGGGCTCCTCGGCTGTACACAGAAACCCTATCCCCGCCACAACGTCCTCCAGCCACCCCTGACTGACCTCCATCTGGAGAAACCTCCAGAACCCATGCGGCTGCCCGGAGTACAGATCAACCTTGCTCTTCGTCCCCGAATATTGTTCTAGGAGCCTCTGCCAGAGAAACGCTTCGTCGCGAAGGGGGTCCCGGCCACAGATCTGGAAATAGGCGCGGCCGGGGAGCCCCGAGTGGTCCTGGTTCAGGAGAAACGAGATGCGGGGATCCTCGGGAGGACAGCCGTAGAGCTCCTGGATGTCGGTAAGGGACTTCCGGGTGAGGAGCGGGTTGTCGGCGTTTTGCTCCAGGCTGAGGAGGTGCTGCTCGGTCCAGTCCGCCGGGGCGAGCGGGTAGGCTTGGGGCATCAGGCATACGGGGATGGAGATGAAGAGACCGGTGATGGGTGGGGAGAGCCCCGAATCGCGCGCCGTGTACGCGATGACCCCGGCGAAGTTGGCCCCCGATGAGATGCCGCCGACGAGGAAGCCGGCGGTGGCAGGGGAGGCGTCCAGACCGGATTCGGCATTGCGGGCGGCCTGTTCATCTCGGTCAGCCCAGGGACACGTCTCGGTCAAGGAAGGGGAACAGAGGGAGCTCCGAAAATTCAGGGACGGCCTACCCATTCCGTGGCGTCGTAGCTATCATTCACGCCATGCGGGAAGGGCCACTGCGGGGCCAGCCGGTATCCCACGTTGAGGACGCTGATGTTGAGCTTCACTGCCAGCACCCGACAATTCAAGTCGCCGCTCTCGAGGTCTCCGAAGAGAAACCCGCCGGCATGGAGGTAGACCAGGAGCGGGCGTCCACGCGCCGGAGGGCGGGCCGCACTTGGGACGTAGCTTCGAACCGGAATCTCGTAGCCATCTCGGGCGGGGATCGTGAAGTCGGCGACGTGCACCGATGCGGCACTGACGTCCACGTCGCCGGGGATTCGTCGGGGAGGATTCTGTGCCTCGATATCGATGAAGATGCGCTTTCGCTCCACGATGCCGACCCGGTCGAGATTGCGGAGTTGGGGGTTGGAAGCCACGAACTAGGCCGTTAACTCGATAGGCTCTCGGCACGAGAATGAGAGGCTCAGGGAAGGGGTACCTGCGTCCATTGCGGACTGACTGCCGAGTATTGCGCGAACTCGGCCATGTTGAGCCCCCAGGAGATCCGGCACCAGCCTCGGTATCCTGACCGAGGGAGGGAGGGATTCTTATAGATCGGATCGAACGGAACGGCCATTGGGCGCGGAATATTTATTTCCATATCTGGCTCTCTATCTCCATAACAGGCTACCTCGCCATCAACATAGGAAATCTATCCCCTCCGCGCCACGAAGCGCTGCTGTTTGATCTCATCGCCCCCCTGCCATTTCACCCCGTTGTCCCACGACTCGGAGGCATACGGGATCAACTCCGACGTCACTGCCCACTTGCCCTCCGGAACGCTCTCCCACAGCTGCCGGATCGTCTCCTCGCTATGGTGGTACAGTGACCACCCGCACGCATTCTCCCGGAGCGTTCCCCCCGTGCCCGTTGTCGCCAGGTGGCGCCCAAAGACCAGCGAGCCCTCCCCGCGCAGCAGCCGGTTCAGCTGCCCCACGATCGCTCTCTGCTGCTCAAAGCTGAACAGATGCAGGAACGAGCCGAGGAAGATGATATCGATCTTGCCGCGCCACGGCTCCAGGAAGTCGTCGGCGAGCACATCGCCCGTCAGGAAATGCGCTCGGAGTCGATCCCGGTCTTCAAAGAGCTGGTAGCCCAGGTCGAGGAACCGGGCCTCGGTGTCCACGCCGAGGAGATTCTCCCCCGGGGCGCCGTCGTGCACGAGTTTCCGGATGTCCTGGCCGAAACAGCAGCCGAGATCGAGGAAGGTCTGGCCGGCCTGGATGC
This sequence comes from Aspergillus panamensis, assembly GCA_027569225.1. Taxonomy (NCBI): domain Eukaryota; kingdom Fungi; phylum Ascomycota; class Eurotiomycetes; order Eurotiales; family Aspergillaceae; genus Aspergillus; species Aspergillus panamensis. Next base: position 115,966 of record JAPDER010000073.1, on the reverse strand, counting down.
GCGAGAGGACCTCCGGGTATACTGGCTGGAGGTAGGCGGGGAAGTCGAGGAATCGGAAGAGGCCGATGCAGGGGAAGGGCAGGCTAGCCAGGTCAGACAAAGGTTCTTTCAATAAGAAGTGACGGCGCTCACATGTCCCAGGCCTGGTCTCTCACGCGATGGATGTGATCGGTGATCTGGTCCTCGGGGATCCCCGAGTAGTCCCGGAAGATCTCCCGGGCGATGTCGGGGACTCGACTCAACGCCGTCTGATACCAGGCCACATCGCGACTGGCCTTGGCCACCTTGTCATTCTGCCACTCATCGGTGGGGGGGTTAGGGGTGAGAACGGTTGTCACAGTCATGGCGCCGATACTTGGATTGACTGACCCTGCGAATCTTTTCTGTGAGGGGGGTCCCTATTCTCAGCGTCGTCGATGGCCTCTTTTGAGTTCGTCGTGGGCCCGTCGCCGTCCGGGCCGGCGGAAGACTTCTTACTGAATTCGACCCCGATAGACCGTTCCATGACGAGATAAGATGAGATCCCCTCGACGCTAATTAGGCAATAATATCCCGACTGCTCGGGGTGCGTGATCGGGGTTCCTAGATATAGGACCGAGCAGATCTCTGATGTCCACCGACGTACACCGGAGGGCAAGGCGCATCATGTCGACCACCACCCAAACCGCCGCCCCAGCCCGGGAGCTGGGCTTCTCCTTCAAACAAGGCGTCAACTGGTCCGAATACCTGGACTACCGCCCCGTGTACCCGCCCTCGTTCTTCGCGCGCATCTACGCCTACCACGGCGAGAAGCCCCAGGCCTCGTGGTCCGTCGCCCACGACATCGGCGCCGGCTGTGGCATCGTCTCTGCCGGGCTCGCGGGCCGGTTCCCCACCGTGATCGTGTCCGACCCGAACGACGGCTACGTGAGCCTCGCCCGGAAACTCCTGGTCGAGCAGTCGGCATCGCCGCCGTCCGCCACCTTCCAGTTCCTCCAGCAAGGCGGCGAGCAGAGCTCCGTGGCCTCCGGGACCGTCGACGTGATCACGGCCTGCGAGTCCATCCAATGGACCGACACGGCCGTCGCGATCCGCGAGTTCGGCCGCGAGCTGAAAGTCGGCGGAACCCTCGCGATCACGCATTACACGGTGCCGCGGATCGTGGGGAACCCCCGGGCTCAAGCCGCGTGGAAATCCATCTGGACGGAATATTCGCAGCGCGCGGACGGCCCGCTGCTGGACCACGCCATCCCGATCATCAACTCCGCGCTGGACGCACTGGAGTTTCCCCGGGCGGAGTGGGAGAACGTCCGCCGGCTGCATATCAACGCGCAGGGAGACCTGGAGAGCTATCGCATTGACGACCGGCTGGCGGCGCGGCGAGTCGGGGACTGGGAGGAGCAGACGTGGGAGGAGGGCGACGCGGACTGGGCGGACGAGCAGGGGATCCAGTGGCTCAAGGGCAATCTGGCGACGTGGGTGCCAGTGATTCCGGAGGCGGAGATTCAGGGTCTCTGGGACGAGCTGGAGGCTGCGTTGGGGGGAGGAACAGTGCGGATCGAGACGCCGCTGACGATGGTGTTTGCCACCAAGAGGGCATCGTGATGTAGCTACTCTAGTTCCACCGCTCTCCCGTCTAAGGAATGAGCCCAGAATACAGCTGTGATATGCGCTGCATTGGCCAGTAAACCGAGTGTCGCCCCGTCCAAATGGAGCCCATTCAGGGCATCGGACGGGGCGGCCCAAATAGGAAAGAATTCTCCGAAGCTCTATCCCGATCGGGCAATGGATATCCCGACGTGAGCTGTGGAGCTTCAACTGCTGCGTCCTGCATTCGATCGTCGCGTTGGCCCTGCGCGGCGGTGGGTTTGTCTCCGTGGATCTCTTTGTTGCACGGAATGTCCCATTAGCAATCCATCCTCCTGGTGCTGGCGATCCATTACCAATTCTTACAAATGCCCGACGGGTAGAGTGCCAGAGACAGTACATGTATAGAAGACACCGCGTGGCTCCGATTCTGTCAACTAACTCTCAGACAGCACTCGCAATGTCCACGACCACCGACGAAAAGACGCCCACCGGGGCCGTCGAAAGCTCCAACTCATCCACGGCCTTTGCCACCCCTGACCATGAGCAACACGACCACGAGAAACCCGACCCCCCCGCCGACGAGCAGCCCGAGGCCCCTCCGCGCGACATCAGCGGCTGGAAGTGGTGGCTGGCGATCACGTCCATCTGGTCCTCGATCTTCTTCTACGCCCTGGATAACACCGTGGTCGCCGACATCCAGCCCGTCATCATCGAGGATCTCGGCGAGCTGGACAAGCTGACCTGGCTCAGCGTCGCCTTCCTGCTCGGCGCCACCGCGACGAACCTGATCTGGGGCCAGGTGTACAGCCAGTTCAACGCGAAGTGGACCTACATCCTGAACGTCGTCGTCTTCGAGGCCGGGTCGGCCATCTGCGGCGCGGCCCCGACCATGAACGTGATGATCGTCGGCCGTGCCCTCTGCGGCGTGGCGGGCGCCGGCCTGTACGTGGGCGTGATGACGCTGATCGCCATGACCACCACGCTCCCCGAACGCCCGCTGTATGTCGGCGGCACGGGGCTGACCTGGGGCGTGGGCATCGTGCTCGGCCCCGTCGTCGGCGGCGGATTCAGCCAGTCCTCCGTCGGCTGGCGCTGGGCCTTCTACATCAACCTGCTCATCGGCGCCGTCTGTGCCCCGGCCTACCTCTTCCTCCTCCCCAGCAAGGACCCCCGCCCCGGCGTGCGCCTCCCGGACCGCGCCCGCGAGGTCGACGTCGTCGGCGCCATCCTGCAGATGGGCGCCCTGACGACCTTCATCCTGGCCATCTCCTGGGGCGGCGTCATCTACCCCTGGAACTCGGGCCACGTCATCGGGCTCTTCGTGGCGTCCGGCGCGCTCTTCGGCAGCCTGGGCCTCCAGCAGGTCTTCCTCGTCGGCACCACGCGCGCCCGCCGCATCATCCCCGTGGAGTTCTTCGGCTCCCGCACCGTGCTCATCCTGTTCGCCTCGACCGCCGCCGCCGGCGCCGCAGCCTTTGTCCCCATCTACATGATCCCGCTGTACTTCCAGTTCACCCGCGCCGACGCGGCCCTCGACGCCGGCGTCCGCCTGCTCCCCTTCATCGTCGTCCTGGTCGTCTGCATCCTCGCCAACGGCGCCCTCCTCGCCAAGTTCGGCTACTACATGCCCTGGTACACCGCCGGCGGCCTCCTGGCCCTCACCGGCGGCGCCCTGATGTACACCGTCGACCTGGACACCTCCACCAGCCGCATCTACGGCTACACCGTGATTCTGGGGTTCGGGGTCGGCCTGTGGATCCAGGCTTCGTTCGCCGTCGCCCAGGCCGTCGTCGCGCCGCAGTCCGTCCCGGCCGCGGTGGGCTTCATCACCCTCGCCCAGTTCGCCGGCATCACGATCGCCATGGCGATTGCCAACGCCGTCTTCCTGAACGAGTGTCTGACCGAGATCCCGAAGATCCTGCCGGATGTGCCCCGCGCGCAGATCGAGGCGGCCATCCAGGGGGCCAGTGATCTGCTAGATACCTTGAGTGATGAGGTGAGGGTCCGGGTGCTGGAGACCATCGTGTCGGGGATCAGCCAGGCGTACGTGCTGGTGATTGCGGCGGGGAGTCTGGTGGCCGTCCTGAGTGTGCTGATGAAGAGGGATCGCTTGTTTGGGGTTTCGGCGGCGGTTGCGGCGGCGTAGGTGGTCGTCAGTTAAAATCGGGCAATGCTGTATACGGGGGTCTTTCCAGTCTTTAAAATCATATATCGTTTGTAATAGAATTCAACTCTCTCCTTTCCAGGCAGTCACCAGGTACTTCAAGGGGATGATTTAAGAGGCAATCACCAGGGCAGTTAAGATATATTGGAATACATGATAGAGTCTACTACGCCGCAACATCCATCAAGTCAATCCCCTCCCCATCAGGCGCAAATGTCTTCTCTACTCGGTGCCAGAAATTCCTCGCGACCTCCTGAATGCGCGCCTCCTCAAAGACCCGCGCATCAAACTCCAGCGATGACCGGAACGTGTCGTCGTCCGTGATATGCATCACGCGAACCAAGATATCAAACTGCCAAACACAACACTGTCAACCGTTCCATCCCAGGACAAAGTAAGCCGCAGGAGAAGAAAAGAAAGAAAAAAAACTCACATGCCACGGATCATTCGACTTGCGAATATCATCATCCACCCAGAGCCCCCGCGACTCCACGGCGGTCGGCCGTCGCTGGAAATTCACCGCGGTGTTGAACAGGTCCGGTCCTCCTCCATGCACCTGGCTCACCACGTCTCGGACGTTGACGGCGGAATGGACGCTGTCCTGCACGCGCTGATCCTGGAGCTGCTTCGCCAGGCGGGCTAGGTCCTCGGCGGTGGTAGTGGGAGCTCCGTTGATATCTTGTAGGTGGTACGCCAGCACGTTAATCAACGGCCCGACCATGTCGAAGACACCGGGGACGTCCTCGTCGCGGCCAGACACGACGTACTCGAACGTGACGTCCGGCTGCTGCGTGTAGAGACTCAGGGTCTGGGCCCAGGCGGCGTCGAAGATGCTAGCGGGCGTAATACCGTGGCCGACGCTGAATGATGTCAAGGCCGCGGCGGGCAGTTCCGGGAGATAGAATTTGGTTTTGCGTTTACTGGGGGTCCTCTCCGGCAAACCGATCCAGGGAACGGGGAAAGAAAGTAAGGAGCCGGGCTGGTCAGCTAGTATAGAAGCCCAGTAGGAGCGGTCGTCCTCGGCGCGATCTGGACGGGTCTGTGCGGATACAAAGTCCTTGTAGGACGGCGCTACGCTCGGGGTGTAGTCATCCCCGGCGTCATAAGCCTCCAGTAGAGCTTCCTTGATGACTCGCAGCGACCAGCCGTCGATGACCAGGTGGTCCAGCTCGATGTGGATGAAGAAGCGGTCTCCTCGCTGGGAAAACAGGGCGCGATGTGGCAGGAAGCATTCGTCGACCGACGGGATCTGCAGAGTCTCGAATGATGGCTCGGTCCGTGTGGCTGCGGTCGCGGATACGGATACAGTCCCAATCTCCGGCTCCGCATGGCCCAGGACGATCTGGATGGGCGGCAGCTGTCGAGCCGGGTCAGTCAGGAAGATACTATGCAGGATGGGAAACCTCTGGACGACGCGGCTCCACGCCCGGGCGAGCCCTTCCAACGAGACCGGGGTCTGGCCGATCCGAGACGCAATCTCCATGTGCCATGACAAGAGGAAGACGGCCGGGTTGGCCTCCCGTTGGCGCTGGATCTCCCGCTGCATTGGCGAGAAGTAGTAGGCGTCGTCCACCGTCACCGCGGGGTGTTCGTCGAGGCGGGACTGGAGAAGGTGGTCATACGGACGTAGGACATCCTGCACCGAGGGCTGACTCTTGTCAAGGTCTGGCGATGGTTCCCTAGCGTGACTGGCGCTCTGTCTGGCCTGTTCTTCAACCACAGCCGCGAGATTCCCCAGGGTTCTGGCGTTGATAATCGCGCGGACGGTGAGTGGGAGTCCGAGCTTCTTCGCGTGGGAGACGACCTGAATAGCCGCAATCGAATCGCCCCCGATAGCAAAGAACGAGGTTCGCATATCGACATCCTCCGTCGGCTTCTGGAGCACCGTGCCCCAGAGCTGTCGCAGCTGGTCGGCCACGGACCCGGCAATAATCTGGCTCTTCTGGTTATCTCCATGACTGTCCGGGTCCTCGACGATGTCTCTGTAGGTGGCATGGCTCATAGCGTTGATCCACCCCTTGATAGCCTTGCGGTCAATCTTCCCAGAGATCAGAAGCGGCAGTTCCTCCAACAACACCCAGACAGTGGGAACCATGTATTCCGGAAGGACGAGGGCCAGACTCCGCTGCAGCTGCTCCAACCGGGCAACGGTATCAGGCGAACGTCGGTCCCGGGCTATGACGAACCGCTCCTCAGGCCCCGAACCCCCCCTCGTCCCCTGCAGGCCAGACCGATTGAAACTCACCACCGCCACAATCTGCTGGCGACACGGACCCTGACCCGGAAGCGCCGCCAACGCAGCAGCGACACCCCCGGACGCCATCATCTGATTCTCGATCTCGCCCAGCTCGATCCGGTACCCCCGCAGTTTGACCTGCGTATCCCGCCGCCCGACGATCCGGAACGTGCCGTCCTCGTTATACCGCGCCAGATCCCCAGACCGGTAGAGCATGCCATACTCTCCCGAGCCGAGCTGCCGCATCCAGTCCGGGGCGGGCACCCACGCAGCGTCCGTCTGGGCCGTGTCCCCGAGATACCCGCTCCCGAGCAGCGGCCCGGAGATGAGGATCTCCCCGACACAGCCGATGGCCGAGAGCTGGTGGTGGTTGTCCGGGTTCCCGATCCACATGGTCGCCCCGATGGCCGGGCCGATGTGCGTGGGATCGGCGTCGGGGGAGACCCGCAGGTTGCCGGAGCAGTACACGGCGGTCTCGGAGGGCCCGTACGCAGCGGTTAACGCGACGTGGTCTGCCCAGCGCCCGATGGTCTCCTTGGTGATGGGCTCGCCCGCGAGGACGATGGTCTGGAGTGTAGGCACGTCCTTCGGGTCGAGGAGGTTCGCGACTGTGGGGACCACGAGCAGGGTATTGGCGTTCAAGGCGGAGATGGCCCCGGCGAGGCTATTCAGACGGTCTTCCTCGGAGGGAATGCAGATGCAGCCGCCAAAGGCCAGGGTGGTGAAGAACTCGCCGATGGAGAGGTCGAATGTGTGCGCGCCGAACTGCAAGGTGCGCCAGTGGGGACCTGCCCCAAAGGCCCGTCCGTGGTGCACTATTGAGGAGGAGATGGCCCGGTGCGACATGAGGATTCCCTTGGGTTTGCCCGTGCTCCCCGAGGTAAAGAGCAGATATGCGGTGCTGCTAGGCTGCGAGAGTCCTGCAGGGAGCGGCAGGTCTGCCCTGGACTCTGGGAAGTATCCGTCCACGGTGACGACCGGGTGGCACAGTCCTTCTAGTGCCCTGGCGCTCTCCGGTGACACCACACCCACTTGGATCCCTGCACTGTGAATGATCTCGGCAATCCGGTCGCGTGGATGTGCCGGTTCGATAGGGACGTAGACGCCACCGGCCTTGAAGACCGCTAGGATGGCCACCACCGTCCAGAGTGACTTCTCGAAGCACACGGCCACGAACGTGCCGGGTTTTACCCCGTGGTGGGCCAGCTGGAGCGACAGGGAAGTGGAGTACGTGTCCACCTCGGAATAAGTCAGGGATCGCTCGAGCGAGCACACGGCAACGGCCGAGGGTTGTGTCTGGAGCTGCTGGTTGAATAGGTAGTGAAGGCAGGTCTCCTCCGGGGGTGGCGTGAAGCTGTTCCACTCCTTGATCTGGGCAATATCATGACTGCTGAGAGGAGATATGGATCCCAGTAGGGCCTCTCCTGGGCTCTCGGTCAGTTGCCCCAGCACGGCCTGGAACTGGTGGCTCAGGTTCTGCGCCTGGCGGGTCGACACCACCCGCTCGTCATGCTGGATGGTCATTCTCACACTTGTCTCCGTGACAAACGTACAGGTAATGACGAGCGGATAGGGGTGATGTTCCTTCTTCCCCAGCGCATCCACGTACTCAAGCCCCAGCGCTTGCATCGAGGGAGCAATAGCGTCGGCGAATTCCATGGGATGCACCACAAGCAGCGTCTGGAAGTCTGCGCCGGCCGACGCCCTGTTAGCTAGAGATTGCCGGATCTTCGAGATGCCCATATGCTCAAATGGCATCATTTCCGCGGCGAGCACCCGGACAGCGGCGAGGAAGGCGGCCACCGACTGCTGGGGGTCTACACGGAGCGCAATGGGGACCAGGTTAATGGTCGGACCGGTCATCCGACCTACCCCAGAGACAGAGGCCGTCCGCCCATTGTTGATCGCCCCGAAGACAACATCCTGCGTGCCGGTGTAGTGGGCCAGGAGCAACCCCCATGCGGCCCGCAGGAGCAGCGCTTTCGTTAGTCCCAGCGGCGGTTGCTCCAGCGGGAGATGGAGCGAATGTTCGATAATCCCCGATGGATTCACCTGGAATTCCGGTGAGGAGGGGAGGGGAGGGAACGGGGTGGGATTGAGATCTCCCAGGTACTGCTGCCAGAAGAGCTCTTGTCGGTGAACATGCGAGAGATCCGGCACCGCAATCTCCTGGATGAACTTTTCAAAAGGGACTCGAGGAGGGTAGGAACCAGATCCCCCTTGAAACCGCAGCGCAACTTCCTCCAATACCTCGGGGATGGACGCCCCGTCGCACAGCGCGTGGTGGGCAGTCCACACGAAGTGTCTCTGGTTACCCTCATCCACGACGGTATATCGGAAGAAACGGACTCCGGGGACCATGGGTAGGGCTGCGTCGTCGCGAAGGAACTGGGCAAGGCTCGTCTCACGAATCTGCCATTCCGGCACCTCATACACGACGGCTTGAATATACCCCCGCGTACCGTGGACATTGCAGATGCGCGTGCGGAGGACTGGATTCTGACGGGCTGTATGTTCCCACGCCTGCTGCAGTCTGTCCAACTCCAGGCCGTCGGCGAGCCGGAAGACAAACTGTCGGACGTACAGGTTTGAATCGCCGTCAAACTCGGCGACAAGCGATTCCTGCATGGAACTACAGGGGTACACGTTCTCGATCTGCCCCGGGGGCACCTGGCATTGGGCGGCCACGGCGTTCAATGTATCCTCCAGCGATGCGTGGCCACGGATCAGAGCGAAGGGCTCTGGGGTATCATCATCCCCTTCCTCATCGTCAGGCTGCTTCACTTCCACCACCTGTGCCACGCTTGCCATCTCCTCCAACGAGGCATTCATGAAAATCTGTTCCATCGTCAGAAGGATGCCCTCCTTCTCGGCCGCGATGATGAGCATCTGGCTGCGGACCGAGTCCCCTCCGACGTCGAAGAAGACATCTTCGTCCACGAAACTTTCGGGGTCGTCTTGGAGGACCTCGGCCCACAGCTCTCGCAGTCGGAGCTTGATCGCGGCCGTCTGGTCATCATTTTCCGCTGCCTGGAGTCGGTATTAGACAAGATTCTCCCGCACCGAACACACTTTACACACCGTGGAGAGCAGGGCGCGCTGTGAGAATTGGTCAGGCCCGTCAATGACACTCTGGAGGGCAAGCATATTGGTTCGTTGAATTTCCGCCGGCCGCTTGGGATCGACTCTGCAGCGGGCGCCAGCAGATGCATAGCGATATAATGTCCGGGCTCGTCAGGGCAAATTCGGTGAATATCCCCGGCGATCGAATCGGCATCAATATACCGACATGGTCCGAAATGGGCAGGCGACAGACCGGCCAGGAGTGATGTGATTCTAGGCTTACGCTGACTGCTTGCAACCCAGCCTAGCCCCGAACGGGCGCCGTTGGAAGTAGTTTAGAACGGAGTATCCACTTCCCAAATAGGCAATCTCGCGGCCTCACACTTGAGGTTGGATATAAATCCACGTGGAATTGCAGGAACCAACAACAGTTGGAGAAGGTTAAACACACTGCGTGCCATTTTGTCGAATCAGGATCTAATTCAACATTACCACAATGTAAGTGCTGCCTCCTGCCTCGACGGTTTGACGGCAGCTCTAAAGACGGGGTAGGCTCGACAACCCGGCCGAGAAATACAGCCCGTTCCCACAGCTTCACCTCCCGAACCGCAAGTGGCCCAACAGGACCTTGACAAAGTCGCCGCGATGGCTCTCGACGGACCTTCGGGACGGAAACCAGGCGTTGGTCCATCCGATGGACGGCGAGGCCAAGCTGCGCTACTTCCGCTTCCTGCTCGAGCTGGGCTACAAGGAGATCGAGGTCTCGTACCCGTCCGCGTCGCAGACCGAGTACGACTTCACGCGACGGCTCATCACCACCGGCGAGATCCCGGACGATGTGACCATCCAGGTGATGGCGCCCTGTCGCGAGGACCTCATCCGGACGACGATCGAGTCCGTCCGCGGCGCGAGGAGCGCCATCATCCACCTCCACGTCTCGACCTCGGACTGTTTCCGCGAGGTGGTGTTCAATCTGACGGAGCCGGAAATGGTTGAGCTGGCCGTACGCTGTGCGCTCACCACGCGGAGCCTGACCAAGGACAGCCCCGACCCGGAAATGGCGCAGACCCAGTGGACGCTTGAGTTCACCCCGGAGAACTTCCAGGACACCTCGGTGGGTTTCGCGCTGTCGGTCTGTGAGGCGGTTAAGGCGGCGTGGCAGCCCACCGAGGAGCACCCGATTATCTTCAACCTCACCTCAACGGTGGAGGTGGCGATGCCGAACCTGTTCGCGGACCAGGTGGAGTTCTTCTGCGATCACATCACCGAGCGGAACAAGGTGTGCGTGTCTCTTCACAATCACAATGACCGGGGGTGCGCAGTGGCAACCGCCGAGCTGTCCCAACTCGCCGGGGCCGATCGCGTCGAGGGGTGTCTCTTTGGGAACGGCGAGCGGACTGGGAACGTCGACCTGGTCACGCTGGCATTGAACCTGTATACCCAAGGCATCCACCCGGGGATTCAATTCGGGGACATCAACGCGGTGGTCGACCTGGTGGAAGAATTGACCAAGATCCCCGTGCACTTCCGGGCTCCCTATGCCGGCAAGTTCGTGTTCTGCACTTTTACCGGAACACACCAAGATGCCATCCGCAAGGGCTACAAGCGGAGGGCAGCCATCGAGCAGAATCTGGGCCGTTCGCCGAAGTGGCGGATCCCGTTCCTACCCATGGACCCGGTCGATCTGGGCCGGAAGCACGAGGCGATCATCCGGCTCAACGCACAGAGTGGGAAGGGAGGCATTGCGTGGTATGTCCACGACGTCTTTCAGATCGATCTGCCCCGGGAGCTGGAGATTGATTTCACGAAAATCGTCAAGTCGTACGCCAATGTGAATGGACTGGAAATCACCCATGAGATGATTGAAGCTCTGTTCCGAGAGCGCTACATGCTCTCCGCCAGTGCCGCCGAGATAGAGCTTCTAAGCAGCGATCTTTTTGAGCCGAATGGCTCTCACGAAAGCCGGCTTGTTGCTCACTTGGACGGTCCCGCCAACGGCCGTGTCAAGGGAGCCACCGAGTATGAGGATGGTTACACTGAAGGCGGCCCCGTTGGAGGATATACCAGTCCGCATGCAAACGGCCATGTCGATGGATATCCCAATGGAGAGACCAATGGGAAGACGATTGGACAAGGGAAAGAGATCGCTGGGGGCCTCGCGGAGTCCTTGGAGGCCAAGCTCTCCAGCGACTCGCATGATGACCTCTGGGTGCGCGTCCACCGCGCGTTCAAGCAAGCTGGATTTCGACTGGGCTTTGTCGACTACGTAGTCCAGACTATCGGAGATGCTGAGAGTCCTTCTACCGAGTATGCAAGCTTTGTCAAAGTCGCAGCGGAGGGCAGTGCATCAACGTCTTGGGGCGTTGGCATCAGTACAAGTTCCACCTCATCGCCAATCCAAGCAGTAAGTTACCCAGGATACCTCGTCAGTTGAATCGGCTAGGCTAAAAAGTAACAAAACAGGTCCTCGCCGCGTTGACAAAACTCGATCTACGGGGGAGGAAGATTGATGGAGAAGACGGCGGGGTTCATGTCTAACCAACTCTGTAATCGGCTATCCTCTGTCTAACTTCGCGTGACAATAAATCTGTCTTGGTAATTCTCTACTGTAGGGTATTTTGCCCGACTAGACCACTCGCAATATCCCGAAGATCCCTTTTGAGGACCTTTCCAGTGGCGTTCAGCGGCAGCTCATCCGGAATTCCTCCTCCCTCTCCCAGCAATAGGAAGTGCTCCGGGACCTTGTGCGGTGCGAGTCGATTCCTCAGCCACTGTTTGATGGATTTCTTCTGCAGACTGCCTCTTGATCCGGTTCCCTTTGCAGGCTGGATGAATGCCACCACCACCTCGCCCCAGTAGGGATCCGGAATCCCGACCACCGCGGATACGATGATATCCGGATGTGAGTCCAGAACGGGCTCGATATCTCCGGGGAAAATGTTCTCACCCCCTGATGGCGCAAGCACCTGTCAGCTGGGATCTTGCTCAGAGTTCACTGGGAAACCCTACCTCGTTTGATCATGTCCTTCACTCTCCCGGTGATCGTGCATCGACCGGCCGCATCAATCGCTACGAGATCCCCAGTTCGTAGCCACACTCGTCCTTCGGCGTCCCGGATGAGAGCCTCTGCCGTCTTGCTGGGGTTCCTGTAGTATCCGCGGAAAACGAGGTAGCCGGACACGACCAGTTCCCCCGGAGATCCAGGAGGAAGAGTTTGCATATTCTCATCGACGACGCGGGCAATAGTCTGGGGCATCACCCGGCCGACCGATGTATGCTCATCCACCAGAGATACCTCAGTTGGATCCGTCAGGAAGGCAATACACGAGAGCTCAGTCATCCCGTAGCCGTACGCGAGCCCAGTGAACCGGAACACCTCCGCCAGCCGAGAGAGCAACGTTCGGGACAGGCTCGACCCGGCTATAATTCCTGTGCGCAAACGCACATGCGGCGCGTGTTTCGCGACCTCCGGGTGATCCAGCATCGCTTGGAACATGGCCGGGACGGCGTGAACCACGGTGCACTGGTCCTCGGAGAGCGCTCGCAGACTCGCCTCTGCAACAAACACATCCGAGGGCAGAACGGCCGTGCCTCCGTAGACAATCGCAGCCAGGATCCCGCAGACTAATCCGAAGCAATGAAACACGGGCGAGCAGCACAGGATGGTCTCGTTTGAGGTGAAACCCAGTCTGTGTCCAACCAGTAGAGCATTGTTCAGGAGGTTGCTTCATGTACCAGTTAGCCCGAGTCTATATCTATATTCCTCCCGGATCCCGCTACCGACCTATGCGAGAGCATCGCTGCTTTCCTGGGCCCCGTCGTGCCACTCGTGAACTGGATACACATTGCGTCGTTCGCATCCGCCCGCCCCCAGTACGAGTCCACCCGGTCATGCTGCTGGACGGCACCCCCCTCAGGCTGGAGGAATTCCTCCCACGTCGGCACACCCTCCGAGAGTCTCGGTCCCGACCCCAGCTGCACAAACAGTGCGACATCGCGTCGTCGCTTCCTCGCGATCTCCGCAATAAGCGGTCCATACTTGCGGTAGCCAATACGGTCTGCCACAAAGATCGCGGTTGCCTCTGTGCATCCCCATGTTAAACCTCAGCTTCCCTTCTAGTAGTAGAAGATGCGCAACCAGCGTCACTTACCCACAAACTCAATCGTAGGCAGAATCTCCTCCTGCGTAAAGGTCGGGTTGATGATGGTGAAGATCGCCCCGATCGCGCTGACCGCGAAGAATAACTGCACGTACTCAATGGTATTCCCCGCCAGGACCACCACGCGGTCCTTGGGACGCACCCCATGCCGCAGGAGGTTTCTGGCGATCTCGCGGACGGATGCGTGCAGGGTCTGGTATGTCACGCTGACTCCTTGCCATTTCGATATCACGGCTGTTTTATCCGCGAATTCGTCTTGCTGCTGGTCGAGTAGCTGCGCGACGTTCAGGCGGGTTAGGGCTACGGTGGATGCCATGGTTGGGTGTATCTGCAGCGAGTATGGATGGTAGAACTGTATGCCTGGATAGAGATAGCTGCATAGTGACTGCTCGCCGTATTTACTTATTTAGGGCCCCCCGGCCGGGTTTTGACCTGCCTATCAGGGCAAGGGTCGGTATATCGGTGCCGTTTTAGTCTGTTATCACACTTTGTATACTCCGGAGAAAGGCCGGCATGCTATGATCTTAGAGCTCAACCCACATTTGTAGGGATCAGGCTATGGCGCATTCCATTGTCTTCAACTTTGACCAAACTGTCCCTTCGTGTGAAATTCCAACCAGCAACAGGGCTTGAAGATTACGATACTGAATGCCTCCATCCAAGGCGTCTTAACCCTAAGCGCGGCTAGTCTGTTAGAGTCGTGATCCGGTGTGGGCTCGGACTTGCAAGTCCAGCCACTCACAGTCAGGATTGTTGCAGTCCTAGACGGAGGGATCACATTGACAACCAACCCCTTTCAACGCAGTCCGGATGGGATACAACTTTACTTATATCAAAACTTGGATAGGTACAGATTCAAAAAGAAAAATACATACAACAGTCAGGATTCGCATGTGGTCACCCACCATACTACTAACCTGCCGGCGTGTGGCTTAAGTACGGCTGAGCGGACGGGAAGCCCTGTTTTCCACACCCTGTGGTCGTATGTACTCATTCAAACAGAGTGAAGGTATATAGAGGTTGCAAATAATAGGCCATATGTCTTTATCCCCGTCCTTATCAAAGTCTTGGATAGGGACAGTCCACTTGGTCAAGATACTTTAGCCCTGGATTCTAGGTTATTTTTTTTTTTTTAAAAAAAAAAAAAAAGCACTCTCTTGGCATAAAGAGGCTACCTCAATCCAGAGAAACCTCCTATTGTTCCGATTTTCCAGTATGATTTTTATGTATCCAAGGAGAGAGAGGCCTTTCTCTATGATATATTTCTTACTGCATCTCTACCCATCTCTTTCATTGCTGTTGTTCTGCATCCTCGTCCTTCTACGCAGTTATTACTCCATGGCCATATCATTCCCCAACTATTTCCCCAACCCCATGACTCCCTGGCACTCTCAGTTCTATTCTAACTGTGGTTCAAATGAATTCTGACCTGAAATCTAGCATGTATTACCTATTACTCTGCACTGGGCGTCTTGACATCTTTTGTGGTGTAGTGACAATATTGTTAATAACAATTGAAAACTGATCTAAAGCGGGCTATATCTAGTTTCAGTGTGATGAAATATATTTTGTCACGGACTTATCAGCACCATGTACACTCGGCAGGTCGAGGACCACGACCGAGTGACTGAGCCTGGGCTGGTACCTGCATTACACCTACTACTTGATGGGAGCGTGTCAATGGTTGGCTTCCCAGGTTGGATGTTGCGTATTAGCCAATCGGAACATGCAGCAGAGTCACTCTAGGCGGTGACCATACTACCTACCTTAGTACCTAGGTATGGATCTGGCGGTGTTGTCCCTTCTGCTTTCCCTTGAATTAGCTGGAATCTAACTTATAGTGAGGGATATTAAAAAAAATTAGTTATTGTTAAGATAGAGAGAGACTCTCAGTAACTACTGTCAGGGACTGTTATTGAAGCTGAGAAGTGTTCTTGAAAAAGACACTAATAATTACCTGTATACATATATTTACCATTCTGGCTGTGATCCACCATGCACATAAATAAAGCTGGCAGCCGTATCACACGGCAGGCTATTGTGAAGACAGAAGATATTTCGGTGACAGCAGTGATCATAGGAATAATAGTGCCCTGTCGATTCCATAAATATATTGACCTTGTACAGGGATCTAAGAACATGGAGGACAAAAGAAGATACACACAACCCCAGGAACGCGGCCATATCCCGTGCAGGCCTAGTTAGCCTGTTGCCTGGTGCTCGACGTCAGGTTAGCAGAGGAGTCGGGACTGGAGAGAAGCATTGCATTCTGGCGGGCAATCCAGTCGGGGTATGCATGTTCGTCTTACGAAAGGCGGCGCCGCCGTACATGAAACAATCGCCAGGGAGAATGGATTGCACTGCCCAGGGCAAATCCCCCCCCTTGTATGTCAAGCTCTATCATGCTAAACCTAGCACATACGACCACAGGAAGTGGAAAACAGGGCTTCCCGTCCGCTCAGCCGTACTTAAGCCACTTGCCGGTCAGTTAGTAGTATGGTGGGTGACCACATGCGAATCCTGACTGTTGTATGTTTTTTCCTCCTTTTTTTACATTTTATGCCTGCCCTTCAGGCCTTCGAAGATCAGATTTGAAGAAATTCATAAGCCGTAAGTGCACCTGCGTCAGGGTAGCTGAAGGGTCACTATACAATTCCCTGGCACTAGCCCGTGGTTGGCTATCATTAGTAGGATTTGATGGACGACCAAATCATTAGTTAACGAAACTGGATTACGGATAAACGGGCCTTTCCCCAGAGGAAAGGGACGCTGCAGAGCCTGGGTCTACAATGCGACAAGGGTTTGTTCGCGGAAGTGTGCTGGTATTGCCTTTTCTGATTGAAAGTAATTAGACTACTAGGAGTAGTGCCTTTTGAATGCTTACTCTTAAACTTATAAAGACTGGCTAGACAGTTCCCCGGTTGATACAACCTCGTCTCTCGTCGACTACCTTTTCCCCCGCAACCACCGAGATCCTGCTTCCTAACAATGTTGCACAGCCTAAAGAGCCATTATATATACGTTTCCTGGCGATGTTAAGGATTGATCTAGGCCTTCTCCAAGATCTAGTTCTGCTGCCCCTTGTCCGGACTGTTCGTCGCGTGGTACGTTGCTTGGCCGGCTCTCACCTTCACTTCCATATAGACCCCTATTAGGTGATACAGTATGCAGATCTCCATATCTGGAGGAACCGTGCCGGTTCCACAGAGGGTTTAAACGAGACTTGGAGAGGACCTTCCGGTACTGAACCGCAAAGATCCTTTCACCCTTCATCGAGAACTTGGTAAATACTTTTCCAAGTTTGTCATGTAGGGTAGAAAGATCGATGTTCACATTAAGGGGAACAGGGATTCCAGCTGCCTTCAACGCTTCATCGAGCGGGATCGTCACGCCGGCTTCGAACGTAGAGGAAAGCTGCGTCATGGATGACAGCTTCGAGTCGATGCACGTTTTTATGCCCACTATCATCAGCGCATACGGCGTGTTGGGTTTAGGGTTGTGCTTGATCATCTTGAATATCTCGCTCTCATATTGTGAGCGGATCTCCTCGAAGCATTTCCGGTGATTTTCCAACGTTCGCGTGATGACCGTCTTGGCTGAGATGTCCTGGCCTTGATACTCTCCTGCCCCAAACTTGGCTCGAATAACCTCGGTGAGACGCAGCTTGACCTCGTTATTCTCGTGGCCCGTCACCAAAGCTTGGAAGTCTTCGTCCACGACCTTCATTACGTTCTCGAAGTTTTCTCGGTTGCCTTCCGGCTTGCGCCAAAGGATCTCTTGGAGAGGATGCTCGAAATCAGAAACAATGGAGCCGAGCATTTTGAGCACCTTTTCCTCGGAGCCTTCCGGTAGATCTGATGCAAGTAAAAGTGCCCATGTAGGCTCGTCGCGGTACGCCGCCATTGCTGTCGCCGTGCTGTAATCCTTCTCTTGTTATGAATATGAAGAAAAAAAAGTCGAAAGCTATGGCTAAGTCGTGGGAGCCGGGATCAGATTATTCGAGAATGTGGCAACACCTGTTCCCCAAACCTCAGGCGCGTTGAAATCCGCCCCTTCATCATGGCGTAATCCTGAGAGGGGGGTTGCCTGATTTCAAGTGGCCTGCAAGCGTTCCAGAACATCGATGATGGGGTTACGGCTGAAATAGGTGCAGGTGGGTTAATGGAAGGAATGACGTATGGCAGAAAGACCCTCCGCCACGCCGCGGAAACTGGTGCCTCTAAAAATCAGAAAGAAAAAAAAAAACACACGAGAAGTACTTGAACGATCCCTATTGCTGTTTTCACCACTTGTTGTGCAGACTACTGTCGCACTTGCTATGGGCTATGGATTTGTCCCTGGTTCTGTTCTGCACCGGCAGGGCCTCGACACTGGAGTGGACCTTCCGGGCTCAACTTGCAAGCGGGGAGCCGCTGGGATGTCTATTGTTGCCAGATGCCACACGGGCCCCGGAGGAGGAAGAGGTCACTTGGTATCTTGAAAAATTTGCCTTAGAGGATCCATACTCGAAAGGACGCGCTGATGCAGTGCGGCGTCGTCTACATGATTATACCATCCAGCTGGCGAATTTCCTGAAACCCTGCATGGCACGGATCGCCCAGCTGTTTCCTACCGAGGGATTGGCATCCTTAAGCGTGTACGTCCAGGCCTGTGAAGCCGCTTCCGATGTGTACCGGGTCAAGTGGGAACTTCTCGAGAGAGACGAAGCCAGCGCCGCATTGGGTTACCCAAACACGCCTATTATTGTGATCCGATGCACCCGTCCGGTCATCCCCCGTATCCCTGACGAGGGGCTGCTGGACATGGCATGCAATATCCTTTTCCTCTCCGCAAGGCAGAGCATCGGGGACGCTATCCCATATCGGATAATCTCTCAGCCAGTGTGGGAAGTTGTCAGGGCAGCACGCCAGCGCGGTCGGTCGGTCCAGGTATTCTTTGTCAGGCCCGGGACCTGGCAAAATCTTACATCTGTCCTGGAATCCCATCCGAGAGGATTCTTCTCGGTAGTCCACCTCGATGTACATGGTGACACAAGAGGGGATGGAAGGTTAGATCCGCTCCCAGCTGGAAAACGAGGTCTGAACCAAGTCGCTGACATGAGCGCTCTAGTCTCCATCTTCAGTTTTCGCCCAAAACATTTACATCTGAAATCTGCGAAAGCAGAACCTCCAGGGAGGTGTCGCAGCTACTCACAGCGCATGGGATTAAGATTGTGGCCTTGAATGCATGCAACTCGGGGAATCAGCCCCCGAACGCGACACGGAAGAGCCTGGCATTACAATTGGCGACAGATGGGATCCTGGACGTTGTGGCCATGTCGTACGCAGTACTCAAAGATACAGCGACGGCCTTTATGGAAATCTTCTATAGGGAGCTTTTGGAGCATCAACGCACGGCTGCGGTCGCTGTCTTTAGGGCACGTCGATATCTCCATTTACATCCAACTAGGAAGGGCCGCTTGATGGTCCCTGTAGAAGTCGATGATGAATTCCTACCGGTACTCTACCAAGGCTACATAGGGGGTCAGCCCATTCCTCGACTTTCCCCAAGAGCAGCATTAGGATCAATCGCAGCTACCGAACTTCGGTCAACTTCCCCCGGTCGCGAAGACAGATTAATGGCGCAGGACATCCTGAGTCGGGAACAAGATTTGCTTGCTGCAGAAGCAGCAATATCAGAATATGAGGTAGTCCTGGTTACCGGTGAGCACGGCATAGGGAAGACCTCCTTCGCCAGTCATATCTCGTACTGGTGGCTGGAGACTGGGTTTACTGACCAACTATTCACCATCGACTTCGGGTGTCTGGACAAGGAATGGATCGAGGGGACAATACAACAGATGCAAAGAACGTGTAAAGGGGCCCAAGGTTCTTCGAGTAGCTGGCGATCAATAATTGTCATTGATGATTATGATGGTCGGGACAAGGGTTGCTCTTCCCTTCAGAAGTTGAATCTCCTTCGTTCCTCCATGCTGCGGCTGAAGGATCAATATCCAACAACTCGCTGGATACTACTCTGCCACCCAGCGGCAGCGACGTCGAGTATGGAAGGAATTTCGGTCACAGAGTATCCCTTGCTGCCTCTGGGAATGAATGAGGCTATTGAATTCATAAGATCTAGTCCCACGAGGTCCGGATTCCTTGCTTCGGGTCAACCCGACGCCAACGAGCAGTTGGAAGAGCTGGTCCATCAACATTCCAGTAACCCATTAACTCTTCAAATCTTGAAGCCATTGCTAGGCTTCGATCAGCCCGTTGTGGAACTACTCATGGGAAAACTAAAGTTCAGTCTTCCCATCGTGGTTGCAGTAGGCTTGAATGTGGCTTTGACGCGAAATCAAGGTGATATTCAATACAATCAGCCAGATGAAGACGGGAGATTCTTCCAGGGGCCATCCAACGCTTTCCGTTCTTTCACGACTTTGATGGAAACTTTGAGAAAAACTTCCTTTACTGCCGTTCAGGTCGCTTTGAGTCTGGCGGCCTTTCATGAGACCATACCGTTTGAAATTGGTGCCTGGATCTCGAAACTCGCTTCCATCTTCAACTGGCCATCATCTGAACCAGCCATTTCAGGCAGCGTCAGTTTCCAACGGAATTCAGATGACGAAGACACTAGTTTACAGGCTTGTGTAAGCTGGACAATGCGCCAACTGGAAATTTCCGGATTCATATCTCTGGCTTCCTTCGATTTAGGCGAGCCGGCGTTTAAATACTTCAGGATACACCCCCTCCTGCCGTATCTCCTGCGACACGAACTGATCAACGATGAATATATGCGCCTAACGCTAGAGCATCTGCCGTGTATTTTGTGGCCACTGTACGAATTGAGGATTGGATCCATATTCGCCGCGGCAGCTGGAAGTGAACAACGAGGTGGAATACCAGTGCCGGTCCGAAACTTCCTTGAAGCGGAACATGCGAATATCTACAATGCGATTGATGCTTTGATCGAACATCCCGACTTCGGGTTGGACGGTGCCGCACTTTTGGGGATTCTACTATCTGAGGCACCGGTCGACCTATATCCCTCCGAGGCACACGCGCAGGCATCCTTATTACATCGTATGCTGAGAAAGCTTGAACTACAGATCCACGAAGAGCATTACAGATGTGAGTTGCAAGACAAGCAGGTGATGAGTATACTTATCAAAATTATGGAACTGGTATGGTGGCGAGGAAACACATTATTATCACAGGATGATCAACCAGCGGCGGTCGATAACTCAGAACGCGGGCTTGCTATACTAGAGAACTTGCCAGACTCTGTCGCTGATAATCCAGATCTCAATGCGCTAAGATATGGGTTGAAGTGTCAGGCTGCATCGGCAATACCTCTCTCGGCCACCGCCGATGCCTTGGTCGAGCTTCTGGCGGAAGACTGCCCTCCAGAAGCGGACAGTATCACCACCCAATTCTTCGCCTGGTCGAAGCACTTGATCAAGACGCGTTGGTTACAAGCAGAGGGAAAGGAGGCAGGTCCGCATGGTCTATCCTTCAAACAGATAGCTGCCCTCTATGCGCACGTTCTGCGACTGCCTGGGGTACACGGGCTGTTTGAGAACGAAGACTATATATTGTCTCTCTTGGAAGATGATCACCTTGAGGAGCAGCGCTGGCTTAGTGTTGTAAAGCCAGAGCTAGAACGATCATTTATCAACACTGCCTACGAGTTGCCTCACGGATCAGCCAGCCTCTATATCTGGAAGGCCAACATGCTTCGAGATCAAAATGGACCTGATCGGGAGTGCCTGCAGAGAGCCCTCGAGGTGGCACGACAGGTAAGTGATCTAAAAAGCGAGGTAAACGCCCTCGATGGCCTTTTTTCACTTGCAAGGGGAGTAGATGTCCGGGCTGCAATTGAAATCCATCATAAGCTGGACGAGCTAGAGCCACGGATGGTAGCTCGGGGGATGAAATGGAATAGAACCGAGGCCATGGAGCGGAATTATAGCATCGGTAATTACTTGATACCGAGTAAAGATTCGCAACCGGACGCAGCGCAGCTATATCATGAGGCAAGGATATACCTTGAGAAGGCCAAATCTTTGGCACCGTCCAATCCCAGCCAGGGCGAACAAGAGCTTGTGGAAAGCATCCACACCTGTTTGAGCTTCTGTGCGAACTTTGAAGCCCAGTGGAGTAGAGCTGGGCGTGTGGATGACACAGCGGATTAGGGCCTGGAGTACAGCTAATAGAGTATTCTGACTCGCTGGCTGGCATCGACAGCTGCACCTACGCCTATAAATCCCTGGCAAGGTTCGAGATGCCCATTCCAACGAGCCAAATCGATACAATTCTACAACTTGGATCAGTACAGACAGGTTCAAAAAGAGACAAAAACATACAACAGCAGGGATTCGCATGTGGTCACCCACCATACTACTAACCTGCCGGCGTGTGGCTTAAGTACGGCTGAGCGGACGGGAAGCCCTGTTCTCCACACCCTGTGGTCGTATGTGCTTATTGGGAACAAACAAGGATATATATAGTCATCTTTATCTTGGTCTTGTCAGCATCAGCCCTAGATAGACACCATCTACTTATTCTTCCTTGACCATAGCAGGCTTACACTTGTTTCTGACATCCTCACGACCACCTGACATTTGTCGATCCGCGCCATATTGGGGAAGGATGATAAAGCAGAACAACAAAAGCAATCAGATATCGTTCTTACAGAAAGTTCTTCCCTTGAATCCATGAAATACAGAGGAACCTCTAACAAGTGGAGCGTTCTTCCGGATTCTGGCCATCTCTTTCCTACATGAGGCTGCATTCCTTGTAAATAGCCTATAACCCAGATTTATAGACAAGAATACTTGTCCCCATTTGGGATTAACAGTGCTTTGCAGTCAGGGATATATAATTCAAGTTTAGCAGGTAAAGGATATATATTCACACTCCATTACCCCATTGCACATCCCACAAGTCAAGAACCCTAGGAAGGTTCGCAACAAGTAGATCTATGGACTGTCCACCATGGCTGGGAAGTAAGTGAGCTGGTGGGAATGGACACTAAGCCAAAGAGAACCACAGTCCCACCTTCCTGCGTGAACATCCTCCACCCTGATCTCGACATATGGGATGTAGGCAGCTCTGTTTGGCGTACTACTCCATCAAGCTGTAGATGAAAAGTGATGCACGGCAGCTACAGGATATTGCTCGCTATATTCAGACATCGATTGCTAGATATAGAAGGGCGCTACGCCCAAGGTATTGATTCATGGTGGATTCTTTGTGCCTGGCGGACCTCGATCGAACTAAAACACCATGTTGCCCTTCAGAGATAAAGGATCTGTTGTTGTTTATCGTAGGAACGATGTTGCCCAGCTAGACTTCGGTTGTTATTAATTTGAAATATTCCAAGTAAGCCATTTCTATTTTGCCAGGGCGCCTTTAAGCTGACTTTTAGATGTGTCCCAAGCAAGAGAAAAGACAAGTCTAACTCAATTGCAGGAGACCTCCAGGGACTTAAAAGAATTAAGCAATACCTCTTCACCAAATCAGACTAAAATTCATCCTCCGTGCCTGATGTTGTTTGGTCCGCAGCTATTTTTCCACCCGAAAGTTAATCAGATACGCGTCCTGGTTCACATCAATGAGCACATTAGCGGCTTTTGCGTCTCCCCAGACTATACCGCGTGAATGAAGGTGCTTCAGTGTTAGGGAAATTTGGCTGAACCACTTTTGTCCGAGCTTAGAATACTCGGGGGTGTGTGGATCGATGCAATTGAGCGTAACCCCACGACAGTCAATATATGATAAAAGGAGTCCCATTACATGCCCACTGTGATCCTGGACTAAGCCATGGAGGCGTGGCGGGAGAACAGTGACATCGAATTCACCAGCATGTATCTTTGAATAGGTGTGGAGCTCCCGAATAGTGGTTCCCGCATCACCCCCATACATAATCTTGAAAAAACTCGGCGACGACTGCCCTCGAATAAGCACCTTACGAGGTATAGCGGGCAATGAAGGCGATTCCGCATTGATTGGCACGTGAATCTCACGGGGATGGTAGATGGAAAACGCCGAGTAGTCGATATGGGAGGAGGAGGGTAAAATAGCTCCGACAAGGTGGTTCTTCCTCCCATCCGTTTTCTCGAGAAAAACTGGAACTAAATTGCCGCCTACCACTTTCACAGTGTAATGAAATTCCTCTGAGAACAGACAGTTCTCGAGGGTGTATTCCCAGCTGAGGTCTAGCGAAGGAATGGAGTTGAAAATTGGTAGAAATGGTTGCAAAATCCAATCATGCATCTCTTCAAGGGGGTCATCAAATTCCCCTTCCTCATTTATGTCAGGTGTGTATGCAGGGTCTTGGCGTTCAACTTGCCGAAGATACTCTTCGAACAGGGTAGGGGAGCTTTCAAAATTGGCAGCAAAAAGGTCAATTTTAAATCGTTTGTTGGACACGTATACGGTCAGCTGAGTGTTCTTGTCTTTGGTGCTTGATCGAAATGGACCAATATCGTAAATAGGTCGCCGTCGAGAATCGGCCATAGTGTACGGAGGAGGTCGTGATATGAAAGATTTAAGGGCCAGCCGTAAAAAAAAGAAAGAATGTACAATTTAGTATGAAGAGGTGATGGAAGCCAGAATTTGATTTCGGGGAACGCGATGTTGTTTGTGGTGCTCTATGGTCACAGGTCATGTGATTCATCATACAACGTCAAAAAGTGATGTAACTCGGCATCCAGTCCCGTCAGCCAAACACCAGTTGTTGACCTGAGATCCAGCATGTATTAACTACCTAGGTATTACTCTGCACTAAGCCTCTTGACACCTTTTTGTGGCGTAGTGGTATTTTGGGATTTCCCAAGACTTATAACCAAAACCATCATACCAAAGGCAACCATGCCCGCTGGGGGGCGGATCTATACAGATTTCTTTCTTAGACTCAGACCACGCTATCACATCAGATCTAGTATCAGAGCCATCAAAAGAGACTCTGTATGACACTATTAGCGATCCACTACCATCGCACCGCCTGTCCAGAGCCTTTCTCCCATCGACAGCAGACGGAGAAAGCAGAATACCTTTCATACACCAGCGCATCGGGTAAAGGGGCAGCACTCAACTCAAGGTAAACCCCACATATAGAAAGGTCGCCCAATCATTATCTTGGTAATGAGCCAACAAAGATATTCTTAGAAGGAGGACTTTCTATATCTTGTACCTAGGCAAATTGATGTTCAAAATATTCGCAAACTTCAGCCGCATTCACTTCCTGGTGCCAACATTGTTGAATAATAGGACCGCATGAAATACTGCCGACATCTGGAAATTGTAAACTTTCATACCGAGACTCAACGTCACCACTCGGGACCTCCTCATAGGGGTACTGATTGGTCATAATAAAGTAAATTAATGATCCCAACCCAAATATGTCATCCTTGAAATGGGGAGGGTCATCCCATTTGTACTTGGATGGCGATAGCGTGTGTTGGCAAACGCGGACGGCAGTGAACCGCGAAAGGTTGCCCCAGCAAAGTCTGAGATCTTCAAATTTAAATCCCGGTCTAGTAAAAAGTTCCTTGGGGATATATCACAGTGGACAACCTGAGCCTTATGAAGAATGCGAAGACTGGCAGCTGCTTGTCCTGCCAATTTGTGGCGAAGGCTGGGTGTCAGGACTTCATAATTACTCCTGACATATTCTCGAAGGTTTCCATGCTCTAGATATTCCATCGTCAAGCAACAGGTCAATGGATCCCAGTTGATAACTTTGGGAATAGAAACATGTTCGCCCAGCTCCTGGTAAATCTTGGCTTCGAGGCGCATATTGATTCAGTGGTCTTCTTCCTCATATGGGATGAATGGATTCGGCGTTGGAGTCTTTATCACTTCGCCTGAGGGTAATAATTCTAGGATTGCGGTCCCTCCTCGTACTAAAAACTTTCCCTTTGCTTTGTAAATAACTTCACCATATGTTGGATTGGGGGGCTCCTCGCCAGGGTGCACATAACGGTATGTAATGACGGATGGTATTGCCAGGGATGCACTCTTCTGGGAAATACCAACTATTAAGGATATTGAATCGCTGTTAGGAGGCCAGTTTCTACATACAGATGTTAAAGCATGTTCGGGATCTGTCTCCAGTGACTCGTTATATGAATTATTGGTAGAAACCCCATATTGAACATTGGTCTTGTAGGAGGGAGTGCTATCATTGAGTGGTTTGGCTGGAGAGGCTTCCTGGAGAAAAGGATCAAGATCAATCGGTGCGAATAGGACAAACAAGACAAACACCGCTACGGAGGGAACCCACGTCATCCGCCTGGGCTTGGGGGAGATATCGGGGCAACCGCACCTTTTTGAATTTAACAGAGAGCGCTACAAAGTACAAACCACGAAGATATAAAGGGAAACCCGATAATAAAGTCGTTATAAAGCCAAGGCTCTTAGCAGATGAGGCTTAGATGGTCATCGTCCATGTAGAATAACATGTTGTCAAAAGCGTGTAGACGACTATTTTTACCTCCCAGTTCACCGTCCTATTGTTCTTCGACGATATTATCAACCTTGATTTTCCAGGTCCTCACATTCTCATTATAACTGTCAGTTAGTAGGTGAAACTAAGGAGCTGGGTCCTACACATCGTCCGGTGTGAGGAAGCAGCCCCCTCATTCCAAACGACTTCTTGGAAGCATCACCTTGATTGTTCGGTATCTTGCCGAAGTTCCTCTCTCGTCCTTCAGTCTGATTCAGCAACAATGGATAACCCAAAGTATACTATCGACCCAGACGGGAAGGTGATTTTACTTCTTCAGAAGCCGAATGTCCCCTTTGCAGACTGGGATTCGCGCCTG
Organism: Aspergillus panamensis; assembly: GCA_027569225.1. Lineage (NCBI taxonomy): Eukaryota > Fungi > Ascomycota > Eurotiomycetes > Eurotiales > Aspergillaceae > Aspergillus > Aspergillus panamensis. The sequence continues at coordinate 89,963 of JAPDER010000073.1, read as the reverse complement.
CCAGTCGGTTCGAACGACGCAGGCGACGAAACAAGCATCGATCGGTAAGACTATGGGAAAAGCTTTTATTTCTTGATGTCAGGCTAGCAGCCTGCTCCTCGGTGTTATGCGTTTCACTAATGGGTAAATTAGGATAGCGACACCCCTCGACGTTGCCTGGTATAGCCTTAAGGGCTTGCATATCAAACAATCTCCGCAGTACGGCAAAGTTCCTGCCTCACATCGGGCTTCCTCCACACGTTCCTGATTCAACCGGAGTGTTTCCTCTATTTCTTGCAGCTGAGCTGGCTCGGACCAGACCGTCAAGATACTGCTGGAAACAGGACTAGTGGACATCAACGCCCGAGACTCCGATCAGCGCACGGCAGTCGCCCTAGCTGCCAAGGGCAACGCAGACACCGTAAGATACCTGGTGACGAAGGGAGCAGATCCTCGTGTGCGGGATTAATACCATAGGACAGCATCATGGTATATTCAGTTACATCCGACGAGATATCCCGAACTTAGGGGAGCAGCATCGAAATTCCTCTATTCAGCTATTCATAGATTTTAATTTCACGCAGCAATCTTGATTACACGTGCAGTAACATGAGAGGATAGTAATGTCCCCAGCAGATCTGTATTATTATCCACTGCTGCACTGCAGTCACTGTCGGCTAAGTTTACACCTTCACTGGCAGAGTTGGTAGTGACTACCAAACCTTGAGTGAATACTAGGTATCGACCTACTCTTTCCACATGCAGTCAGCCTGATGGAAGTATTTAAACGTCTCCCCGTACCAATAGACCATCTTCCACCTTACATCTCTCCTCTTCCTCGCTTTCAAGATGGCTTTTACCATGCTCTCAGTTGCCAGCTCCCCAGGACATATGACACTAATAACCCCCCACCTGGACCTATATCTACACCACTAGAAGCAGCCCATATTATCCCATTTTCAAGGGAGCTTTCGACGAAGGAACCGGTCAGGTTCAGTCGTCTATGATTTGGATGGAATTTTCCGCCACAAGATCTCACCCGAACTTCTTCTCAGACAACATTAACAATCATGAAAATGTATTGATGCTTTGAGCGGCGTTACACCGTGAATTTGGTGCTTTCCGGTTCTCCCTCGCAGCAACGGCCACCGTCAGTGTCTTTAAGGTCAAAACCTTCCCGAGATTCTCTTCTGTACTTCGAGGCTTTTTACCAGCCAACGGACTCATTACACTCGTCTCCCATGATGGCCGGTAACGACTTCCCCGCCCAGTGCGGCTCAAAATATATAACACCATCGCACACGTTATCTACGCAATTGGTGGACAGAGATGGTCGAAAAGCTTCAGGAGAAATCTAAGTAAAGGAGCTTTCTGGAACAGGGAGAGACAATCAATGCTGGGATCCTCCTCTTAATCCCGTCGCCTGGCCTTCTCAAATCCTCGGTAAGGGCAAATTGAAGGAAAGTGGATCGAACCCACTCGTTGAGGAATGAGTGAGTCTCTTTGCGAGACGACTACAGATGAGGATGGCTGGCTGCTACCCCTTGTGTATCGGCGTCTGATGAAATTCAGAGCAAACGCTCTCCAGATTCCGAGTAGGAGAGGAATATAATTCCTCCATAACTCCACTCTTCTACCTTAATAGAACTTCCTTGATTGATTAGCACTAGTTCCCCGGTGTAGAAAGTATTCCTTCCTTCGCACACCACTGGCTCGTAGAGCCCTATTAAGGCAGCTCAGCTGTGCATGTTCGCAATCAACATTCAATATATCCTGGTATTTTCGAAGTTACTCGGACACGCTGAATCAAATTAGCTTATGAATTTCGTCTAAAATCCTTGGTGAGTCCTTTAACTCCCCCCCGAATTATAACACCTTGGCAATATACAATATACACAAAATCAAAGCCCCATCATCCAGTTTATACGCGACGTATACGACTTCTCCCGCACAGCCTTGCGCTGCCCCCCCTTGATCAACCTCCCAAGTCGATCGTACCTCAGCGGAACCACCACTTCATAATGCGCCGGACACATCTCAGCCTCCCCTTTCTCCTCCGGGGCCTCTTTAACCCTGAATGGATTGGCTGGAAGTGGGCCACCAGCCTCACGTATTTTCTCCACCGACACGTAAAACTGTAGCTTCTCCTGAGTCTCCTTGACCTGCCTCTGCGAGAGACCAGACGCCGATTCTTCTTTGGGGTCTAGCTCATCCTTGACACATTCACACCCCCAGCAGAAACAACCACAGTAGGGGATACGAAGTTCCGTCTCCCACGTATGCTTCAAGATGTTTGACGGGGTATCCGGGGGGAGATGCAGTCCTTCATACAGCCGCCTTATCAACGTCTGGCCAGGCCCCCGACCGAACAACTTGTCCATCGTATGTCGGAAGTTTGACGGGCTTAGACTATGAGTCTTGAACGCAAGTTCAATATCCCACGGGGGTCTGCAGTAGTTTGCCTTCGGGCCTAGATCCGGATCGACAAGCGCAAGGAACGATCGATACCGCTCCACCCCCCTCGTTAAAGAACCCGAACAAGCAGGCGAGCGAATCCACAGATATCCATGAGTCTCCGCAATGAAGCCATCCAAATCCAGCACCGTCTGCTCGAGATCAACCGAGCACTGAGCCTCCGTCGACTCCATATATGGCGGCGGCAACGTAAGACAAGAGACCAAATCCGTCTCCTGGCCCGTCATCTTCTTGAATAAGATCGCCGCCGATCTGGGAAGATGATAAGACAGCGATTTCCGGTCTACGACCTCATACACTGCGCTCCACGGGAAACATAACCTGAATACAGACTCCTTCCGCAGCTTCGTGCAGTCGGCTGCGTAGGATGGGTGGAGGATATAGCTGTACCAGACTAGCAGCACGTCGAGCGGAGGGAGGTACTCCTTTGTCAATGTGTTTACTATCCGAGCTCCGCCGTGGCTGGTATATGCGTTTGCGTGTCGGACGATATCCGGGATGCTCTGCCACCAGAGCTCGAAACGGGAGATGGCGGCTCTGACGAAGAGAGTCCATTTTAGGTGGGAGGTTGATGCGGTTAGGTAGAGGACTTCGTCGAGGTTGGTGGAGGTTTGGACGTCCGATTTCAGCTTGTGGAAGCACTCTATCAGGAGTAGATGGGTGGCGAGGTGCTCGGTTGAGGGGTATACGAGGGGCTCTGGCGTGGTGCCGTGGCTGCTGGCCCTGGATGTAGGGTAGGGTATTGGGGGTAGTGAGACCCCCTGGAAGATTGCTGGGTCTGGTATCTGGATTTGCTCACTCTCGGTAGATGCTGGCGTGAGCTGCTTGGGGGTAATATCCCAGCTGTGCTGGTCCTGGGTGGACGGGGCTCCGGGGCACAAGTCCTTGAGATTCAACCCCATCATGTATCTTGGATGTGAGTGAATATGTTTCATTGATGTGGGAGACCCTGAGTCTCTGCGGGGAGGAGTGGAATGCCTTTTAAACAGGTGGAGGAAGGCTGTGCTGTCCGCAAGGCTTGGCGGCGTGGCGGAGCTGGCGATCATAAATGAGATTACTCAACACGATTCGGTCGATCATACACTTGTTACGCCAGATTTGGGATGCTGGTTGTTATTTGAGAGAACCCAGATCTTGAGGTTGCAGTTATACTCGCCCTCTCATGGAGCAGTCCTACTAGCACAACATCCAGGCTACCTACTCGATCGAAGATAAATAAACCTGTCTCTTTCTAATGTCCGACCAAAGCCTCCTGCGCAGGGGCATAACGGCGACCATGCGGCTTGGTCCCGTCAATGATCTTGCGGAGCTCCTCTAATTCCTCCTCCGTCAACTCTACATCCCTCGACGTCCAATTCTCCTCGAGTCGATTCACCTTCGTCGTCCCGGGAATCGAAATGAATCCCTGGGCAGCCACCCAGGCGAGCGCGATTTGGCTCACGGTGGTGCCCTTCCGCGTCGCAATCTTCTTGATCTCCTCGACGATCGCCTTGTTTTTGTAAAAGTTCTCGCCCTGGAACTTGGGGCCTATTCATAAAAATGTCAGGTGTCGCATTCAGATACTGGGGGACTAATGGTGGTAGGTCCGGGTTAAGGAAAGAAACTCACTCCTTCGGCGCATGTCACCCTCGGGGAAATCCTCCGGCGATTTATAGTCGAAGTTATCGACCAGCCAGCCGTGTCCGAGTGGGCTGTAGGCGACGTAGGCAACGCCTAGCTCTTTGCTGGTCTCGATCAGGTCGTCGGTTTCATGCAGTGTCTCGAAGGCGGAGTATTCCGCCTGGACGGCGTCGATCTTGGCAACTGGTGAACCGGTCAGGAAGGGGTAAACCGAAAGGTAAGGGGGTGAGGGGGCTTTACTGGAGTTTGCCTTGCGCAGAGTCTTAGCAGAGCACTCGGAAAGCCCAATGTACTTGGTTTTCCCTGTCTTACGAAGCTCGTCCAGGGCGGGGATTGACTCCTCCAGCGGGGTGTCTGGCCGAGTCAGTACATAGAGCTTGGGAACACCAATGTTAGCCGGGCGAAAGAAAACCTACTTGGATCTATGCGATGCAGGTAGTACAGGTCCGGGGCAAAGCCAAGTCGTTCAATCGTGCCCTCGATGTACTCCCTGATGTGCGAGGCGGAATTGGTGACGGAGCCGTCGCCGCCGAAGACATTGATGCCGCATTTGGATGCAACTGGCACGTCAACTGTTAGTCTCACCGAACCTCTATCAGGCAAACCGTGCAGAACACCCACTGAAAAGCTTATCGCGAACGTTGTGCTTGCGGATAAAGTCTCCAAGGAGCTTCTCATTCACACCGGCTTGGTAAACAACCTGGCTTGAGGGTCAGAGAGAGAGAGAAACAGGATGAGGATGTCGCACAGAAATGCCTGCAACTCACAGCAGTGTCCCAGAACGTGCAGCCCAGTTCGATCGCTTTTAAGAGGACTGGTTCCGCTTCCTCGAGAGTCAGGTTACTCCCCAAGCCATGGCTCAGTCCCATCGCGCCGAAGCCCGGCGTGGGGACTTGAATGTCTGCGAAGGGAAGAGTCCGGACCATGTTGGCGGTTGAAGGAGACTCTGTTTATAGATGATGAATATGAACATGGCGATAGTGTTTGATTTATATAGATGTGCGATGTGGAAAATAACCCCTCCAGTGGTGATGGCGTCATGTTGGAGAAATTGTGCGCAGTAGCGCGTGGATCTCGATGGCGGTTGCGAAATAATGGCCGCGATTGTGCCACCGAGTGGAACCCAATAATACTAAACGGCTGATCAGGAACCACCTTAAACTCGGATTTCGCCCTGGTCTCTCCTTGCATTGTTCTGTTCGAAGGTATCAAGGGAGAGAGTAGATATCAAGCCATGACGTGTTTCTGCAGACACGGCCTCTCTGTCGAAGTTGCGATCACTGTTGTTACGCGGGGGATTTATTTGCTTACACGCCCCGAATCATACCATGGGGCAGAAGCCTTCTGACGGAGCCGAGAGAAATTACCATGATGCGCGCTTCCCGATTTTTCCACCATAAAAGGCCCTGGTCCTTCTCCATCAGTCGGGTCTATACGACCAGTCAAAGATACTCCACGTCGGGTAGATCAACCTCACGCGAGCGGCACGGGGATGGACAGTCTCAATGGCGCCGCATCGATCAAACAACGTACGCGCGACGATTCGACGCCTACGAGAAAGTCGTGTATGGTATGCTCTACGGCGGCTTGCCTTCAACACAGCGTGATCTTGACGTCATTGCGACCGGCGTACTTGACCAGATAAATACCGAGACCTCTCGGATCGTAGACGCAGCGAGACAAGCATGGGGGAAGATGCGATATCGCCACCCTGGCCTCGGGATGGATGCTGCGACGGGCGAATATCGGTATACTTCTCTATCTGGCCCTGCTGCGATCGACGACTGGGTGGAGGGGACCTTCATCGTCGAGCCGGGTGCACATTCCGGCATACACGAAGGAGCTGTTTCTGTTGTTGGGCGGCGTCCGCAGAAGCCAACCTTGTATTACTACCCCCGGGAACAACGATTCGTCCTGCTCATGGAGCATATGCTCGTCGATGGGCTCGGGCTGGGCAGGCTCATGCGGGAATTCTTCCACGAACTGGCCCGCGTGTGCTCGGGGGGCGACCTCGTGCGCGATGAGGTATGGGGCTCCGAAGTCCAGAATCTGCCCCTGGGAGGGCTGCACGCGGCGGACCTCGAAAACCCAGACTCGGAGTCGCGCGGGGGCCCTGCACCGACTCTCGCCTCCCCACAGGCGAACCGCGAGGCCTTTGTCTTTCCTCACGCCGGCCTTGCGCTCGATCCCTGTATCAGCAAGACGCAGGCTCTCGAATTCACGAGGGACCAAATCGAGAGGTTCCGGACCGGGGCAAGGCGTCTGGGCTTTGGCCTGACGCCTTTCCTGCACGCATGTTTCACGCAAGCAGGGCGAACGCTGTACTCCGCGGGCGAAAGCAATCGATTCCACTCGACTATTCTGGTGTTTGACACTCGCCGTGGGCTCCTGGACTCCCCCGCGGTTTCTCTGCGGTTCGGCATCTTCCCGGTGCAGTTTGAGATTGCTGACAATCTGCGACAAACGGCCAGCGGGATTTCGGCGGCGTATCAGGATCTCAAGCAGAATCGGACGGCGTACATGGCCTCCGCGGCGGACGCTATGAATTCCTGGCTGCCACCATTACAGCAGGAATACTCGAGAACTCTCTTCGTCAGCTTTTTCGGTGACCTCCCGGTGCAGTCGGCAGATTACGGTTCCTTCAGGGTCAAAAAGTACTGGGAAGCAACGCTTCCCACTAGCAAGATAATCATGCTGGCGGCTCAGACCTGCGAGGGCAACCTGGTGATCCAGGCAGGGTATAATGCGCGGTCTTATGAGGACAAGGACGTGGCCAAATATCTTGCCCAGATCAAGTTGGAGTTGGAGTCGGCTCTGACCGGTGCAGGGAACCCCTAGATGATCAGTCTGCATTACACCGTAGGAGGTAGCCAGTCCATCACAATGACGACTTAGAGTGTCTGCGTTTAGTCCCCTCTACTTTTGCAATGCCCCGTACGAACTCCCAATTCATTATCTCCAGCGGAGCTAGCGGCAAAAATAAATAGGGATATAATGGCCAAAAAACAAACAGCACAATCATGACATCCTATATACAATTATTCCCCAACCCTGGTCCGGTTTCAAGCCGACTCACCGAGTAGGCATCTCCACCGGGCCCTGGACCCCCCTCCCATCCATCTCGCTGACAATCTCCGACATTTCAGCCGGCCCCTTGGCCTCCTGCGGGGTGATCTCCTGCGGGGGGAAATACTTGGGTTCATCCTGGGGGACCTGCCTGCCCTTCTTCCGGAAGCACGCAAACCACACGGCGAACCCGATCAACGCACCCCCAGCGATCGCCGCCCCAACAGCAATCCCCGCTATGGCACCGGTACTCAGACCACCGCGACCAGACGGCAGAGCGGTGGCACTCGGACTTGACATGGCCGACAAACCGCAGTCCCCGTATTGCGACTGACAGCCGGGACCGCAGTAACTGGAGTTTCCGCCGCAGAACCCATTCGCCGAGCAGCAATCGCCCCAGGAGCTCCCGGGGCATATCGCGTCGACCCCGGAGTTCGACCCGCAGTTCCCATCCAGGGAGATGTTATCCGATGTCGCCGAGGCAGTCGGCTTCGACGCTGAGCTTGTACTGCTGCTGCACTTCCCAAACCCCCCCTGACATCCCGTCCCGCAGTATGTCGAGTTCCCTCCGCAGTATCCGAGCGACGAGCAGCAGTCGCCGAATTCGCTCCCGAGACAGGTGATGTTGGTGGATGCGGTCGATCCGCAGGTCCCCGTCGTGCTCACGGACTGCGTGCTGAGATCGTTGCATTTCCCGAATCCGCTTTGGCATCCCTCGCCGCAGTAGAGCGATGAGCTGCCGCAGAAGCCCTTGGAGGAGCAACAGTTGCCGAACTTGGAGTTGAGGCAGGTGGAGTTGGTGTCGGAGCTGGAGCCGCAGAAGCCGTCTGTGCTTGTGGGATTCATCGTGGTTGAATCACTGGCGGTGTCAGCCGGGCTGAGCAAGTGGGAACTCGGCTTGACTTGGGAGAGCTACTTACGTATTAGGTAGAGAGGAGAGGTAGAGAGGAGACCCTGGGTTTGTCTCGTAAAGCAGTGTTGACTTCCTCGATCGAATAGGGGAAACGCGCAACAACAACAACAACAGATAGGCTCTAGGGGGGCATTAAAATGTCTGATAGAAGGATATTTGCGAGAAAGAAAGCCTCACCAGATCAGGTCAGAAGAAAAAAAAAAAACGGATGATGGACAAAAATCAGCCTTGCATCGCGGGCGAGGCTCAGCTTTGGGGGCCAACATTTGGGCGATCCCTGAGCAAAGCGATCGCGCCCTAGTTTGGCTAACATTCGATCCTTTTATAGCTCTGCATGAAGCCCCTGGCGCTTGACCCTGGTATTGATTGGGCGATCAAGGAGAAGTCTCGTCATTGGCCGCATCGTAAGCCTGATCTGCGCCGGACTCTTTCTGCGATGGTCTCCGATTGGGCGTCTAATCCAGGCGATACTCGGCTTCGCGCTGTGGCTGGTTGGTGTTGGGTTGGTGGTGTCCGCCAATCCGGGGTTTTCCTCATGGCTTTTCTGTTGGTTGCTAAGATGGGGTAGTTAGAGGACTGTCCATAAAGATCTCCGCACACCCATACTCTCCTCAACAAGGATACATCAGCCATGAATTCTCTAGCCAAGGTCTCTCTCCTCCTGGCCGGAGTTGCAGCCGCCCACAACGCTGAATGTGGCTGCTATGCCACGACTGGCGTCACCTCTGCCATCTATACACATCGTCTCTACCACGACTTCCGCTACTTGGACCCGACAGGGAATCTCTATACCGCGGAGCCTGCCAATATCACGACCGATACCGACGCCACTACTGCCCCCGTCCAGCCTGGATACCTCACCTCGGATCCCTTCGTCAACGACTGGGGGATCCAGACCTGGGGGTCACCGGCGAGCGAGGATACTCCCCTGAAGAAACAATATAGCCCCCAAAACGTGTACATCCGTGAGTCAACACCGCCCCTCCGCTCCGTATAATGGCTCCCGCCTTCGTCAACCATGCTGATAATGTAACCAGACCGCGAGGAACACACCCCAACCACCCACCTCGTGCTCCGCGCCTACCGCCACGCCGACTTCATCTCCGCCGCCGAAATCGACAGCAAAGTCACCAACATCCTGCACGCCTCCATCCGCGTCCGGGCCCGAGTCCGCGGCGACCCCGGCGCCTGCGCGGGCCTCTTCACCTACTTCAACGACGACAACGAAAGCGACATCGAGATCCTCACCCGCGACCCCACCGACCACATCCGGTATACCAACCAGCCCGGTCTCGACGACGACGGGAATGCGGTTCCGGAGGCTACCTCGAAGGTCGTCATGGAGAACGGGGCGGTCTGGACGGACTGGAACGACCACCGTCTGGACTGGACGCCGGATCTCAGCGCGTGGTATTTGAATGGGGCGCTGGCGGTGACGAAGACGTATGGGATTCCGAGGAATCCGAGTGCGTTCCTGGTGAATATGGTAGGTCTTTCTGACCGACCCTTGTGCGATTGATGTGCTAACCAGGTAGTGGGGGGATGGGGGCTCGTGGACGGGGAAGATGAGGATTGGGTCGGCGGCGTATCTGGAAATTGAGTGGATTGAGATGTTGTTTAATACTTCAGATTCGACGCCGAGGGCGAGGGCGAAGTTTCAGAGGGACTGTTCGCCGTGCTCGACTGTGTGTCTTGCATCCGAAGAATAGATGTCCTGGCATGAATGAGCTGGCGAATGTATACAGGTTACTTACTAGGCGATGATTTGTACAATATATATCAGAAATATGCCCCGGGACTATGGTCAAGGAAGCTACCAATATCCCTAGCTCCTGGATAGACATAAAACTACTTCGTGACCTCGGCATATACCTCCAACGCATCATGCAACCGCCCAAACACCCCCCCATGCCACGCTCTCACCGCGCCCCATTCCCCCTCCGGCAGCGTCGCCCGCATCATCCGCAGCCACGCCCCGACAATCACATCCGCATAGCTCGCCTTCGCCCCAAGGACAAACGGCCCCCTCGCATCCCGGGTAAACAGCCTCGCCAGACCCCCCAACACCTTCTCAAACGAACCCATCACCTGCTCCCTCGCCTCGCCCACCAACGCAAAGTCCTCCCAGCCCGTCACCCCGGCCCGCCGGACGAACTCCGCCTTACACTCCTCCTCCACCGCGGGATCGAACGGGAACCCGGCCACCGTCAGCTGCACATGCGCGCTGAACGCCGCGTCGACGTGCGCCTGGAACCGGGCGTATTCCGGGACCTCACTCCCGGTCCAGTCCGACAGCGGCACGAGGATCGCCTGGTCCGGGGTAAAGACGTAATCCAGCGTTTGCGGCGGGAACAGGTCGCCCGCACCGGAGCTTGGGTATGTCTTGTTCAGGTACACGGCGATCTCGAGGGAGTCCCCGACTACGGACCCCGTCGCCGGATCCTCGATGATCGGCAGCGTGAAGAAGTCGGTCCCGTCGGCGAATTGACGACAGGCAGGGACCTTCAGGCTCGTCCGCACTTTGGCCACGTCCGGTAAGGGCACCCATGTGGTGGAGTAGGGGCGCGCTTTGAAGTTGAGGGCGAGGCGGGCCTTCCACGGGTTGGGGGAGCAGCAGGTCTTTTCCACGGGGGGGCGGGTGGCGATGTCGTAGAAGATGATCGGGTTGGAGGTGGAGGACATGATAGGCTGGATATTGTGTGGGAAATGGTTGAATTGACTACCGTGGGTTTATCGGAGTGGTTATTTATCATTTCGCTCAACTGAGGGTCGTAAATCCTGTGGTTCCGCATGCGGGGAAGAGAAGAGTCGAAGTGACTCATCTCGACTCACCGTTACTCATCTCCACAGGCAAGGGATAACCCTCCTCTCTGGCCTCGATTCATGACGGTAGGGGATGCTGTCTCCCCACCAGAGAGCCATGGGTGGTACCCCAGAGTCAACTGGCTCCAGTGGTCGGGCTGCATCTCCTGGATGAGACTGACGTCACCGATATCAGTCCACGCCACCATCTACTGCACTCCATCATGGTCCCAGGCTATTAAAGAATAGCTGCCTCTATACATTGCACATCCCCACACACTCCAGAAGAGAGAGTGAGATAGCGAGATACAGAGATACAGAGATACGGAGATACCATACGAGATGGCCGCCCTCGACCCGATCAACCAGAACTTCGCCCATCTCGCCGCCCAGGGCGAACCCCTCCACACCAAAACCCCTGCAGAGGCCCGCCAGGTTCTCGAGGATCTGCAGGACCACAAGGCCGCGCTCGACATCTCGCAGCAGACCATCACTGTCCCATTCGGCAGCCGCGGAGTTCAAACGATCATTTTCCGTCCCAAGAATGCCAATTCTCCTCTCCCGGTGATATTCTACACGCATGGCGGTGGTTGGATTCTAGGAAGGTAGCTACCCTGCCCAATTCATGGCATTAAAAGCAAAACCGGATCAGAGAAGACAAGACATGTCTAACAGAAACAGTCCACACGTGTTTGGATCCCTGATGGAGGACCTCGCCCGTCAGGCGCATGCCGCTGTAGTATTCCCTTACTACACGCCCGCCCCGGAGGCGCAGTATCCGACTCAATTCGAGGAGTCGTACGAGGTTCTCAAGTTCATCATCTCAGCGTCGAATCATCTGCAGCTGACGACAGACAAGATCGCGTTGGCGGGGGATAGTGTCGGAGGTGAGTCCCTTTGATCAACCCAGAGTCAACCCAGTCAACCCGGACAATCCAAGGGAAAGGCTAAGGAGACGCCCAGGCCACATGGCCATCGCTCTCACGCAGATGGCCAACTCGCGCCAACTCCCCGTGAAGCTCGCCCACATGGTCCTCTTCTACCCGGTCACCGACACCCACCAGAAAACCGACACCTACCGGACCTTCAAGGACGGCCCGTATCTCCCGGAGGCGACCATCGACTGGATGATCGATGCCTTTCTTCCGAATAAAGCCGACCGGCAGAATCCGTTGACGTCGCCGCTGTCGTTTGCGTCGAACGAGACACTCGCCCTGTTCCCGCCGACGACCATCTTTGTGTCCGGGCAGGACCCGCTGATCGGGGAGGGGGAGCAGTTCGGGCATCGATTGCAGGAGGCAGGGGTGGACACGACGATCCTGAAGGCCGAGGGGCAGATCCATGATTATGTGATGTTGGAGCCGGTGCGGTATTCGGCGACGGCGAGGGCCGTGGTGCAGCTGGCGGCGGTAAGGTTGGGGAATGCGATTCATCATCGTTATGATCGGTAACAACCTCATATGGGGGTTGGATGAGGGTGTATTCTAAATTGTGCTAGGGGGATGGGTTTGGAGAATAAGGCCTAAGGTTTATTAATGACTATCTTCTTTGTATACAGTGGGCAGCTTCTCAGGAGCTTAGATGAGTCCAAGCCATCCGGATGGATATCCATCCTGGGCTGACCGGGCCAGGACCACGATCATGGTTTTATCACGGTCAACGGGAGCCATCGTCTGGAACCTCACGTCTCGGGCGATCGGCTTGGGAACCTCCGTCCATGCCTGGAAGTGATAAGTAGCCTCCTCCGGCCGTTCAACGAGGGTGACGTGCGTGGCTGGGAGGTCCTGCTCATCCACCCTAATCTCGATAATCGGAACGGCATCGGGGTCCTTGACCTCCACGGTACCTTCGACCTCCACCCGGTGCATAGACGGATCATCTACCGCCGTCGCAGCAACCCGACTAACCACCAATTGAGGACGCGGTGCTCTGGCCGTCATTCCCTTCACCGAATCAAACCTATCAGACCCCAGTTCCGGAGTCCAACGCGGCGGGACACGCTTCCTCGATGTCTTCTCATACGCATTGGCCAACCGCAAGAGGTTGATATCATCGTAAGCTCTCGAGATAAAAGTCACGCTCATCGGCATCTCCTTTCCGGGAATAAGCCCCATCGTTACCGACACGGTGGGCACACCAAGATGTCGGAACCCCGCATTGCCACTGCTAAACCAAATGCCATTCTTGCGACAGTAGGCGTAGCTCTCATCGTTCACATCCGCATCGGCGGGCCCGACGTCTCCAGCTGCAGGGACAAGGGCAAAGTCGCAATCATTCGCCTCTAGCCAGTCGTGGAGGAGCACCTTGCGCTGTGCTTCGAGAGAATGTAGAGCGTGATCGAGACCGGGGAGCTTAAACATGGCTGTTCCTCTCACTATGTCGTGGAATCCCGTATAGTCGCCCGTTCCGAGGCTTTCCCTCTGGTCCCATCTTCTTTCGGTCGGGGTCCGGAGGGTATCTGGCCAGATGGAGTTTTCGGCTACGGCCGTGAGGTCGGGGATCTTGGGGTCGTTGTTGAGACGGAGAAAACGATCCCACCCGTGCGCCATGACCTTGCCTGCTAGCTCTGGGTTCCAATAATCGGGGAATGAGGAGGTAGCGTGTGGGTGAAGGGAAGGGTTTTCGTACGCTGACACGAGGAGGAGGTCGGGTACTAAGACAACCTCGGCGCCTAGGGCTTCTAGATCCCTTCTAGCATCCTCCAAGAGTTGGATTACAGCCGGTGTAGTGGCGATCTCAGTCGCCCCCGGATACGGCTTTCCCAAGTATGATTCTGGGACTGCGATGCGGATCCCTTTCAGTGAGGTGGAACCCTTGATGTCCGTGAAGCGTTTGACCTCACCCTTTTGCAACTTGGGGAGCTCGACGAAAGGTTGCTCCCGCCAGAAGTCCCCGGCGGTTTGGGAATCCTCGGCGGCGACAATGTCCAGAATCGTGAGCATATCATCCACGGAGGTGGTAAAGGGCACCACCACGTCGTGGGTCGGGTACAAAGGCCAATTCCCCCGGATGGAGATCACCCCTCTCGAGGGAGTATACGCAACCAGACCATTGTTCGACGCAGGCGACCTCCCAGATGAATACGTTTCCTCTCCCAGCCCAAAAGCAGAGAAGGATGCGGCAACCGCCACCCCGCCGCCGTTGGACGACCCCGACCCATAGGCCCCGGAGAGATAGTTTGGGTTATACGGGCTTTCGGCTCGTCCGTAGACGCCCGGTTGCATTCCTCCCTCGGCCATGGGGGGCATGTTCGTGCGCCCAATGAGTACGCCGCCGGCACTCCGGATGGTGTGTACTGTGTGGGCATCTTCATTGGCGATCAGGTGTTGGAAGGCCGGTGATCCCGATGCGACCGTCATGCCCTTTACCTTGAAGCTGTCCTTGACTGTGTAGGGAATGCCTTCGAGCGGTCTAACACCTTCTCCAGCGGCGCGACGGTCATCCGATGCGGCAGCCTCGTCAAATACAGCGGTGTTGAGGATGGGGATTGCGTTCAGCCCGGGTCCGCGTTGGTCGTAGGCGTTTATGCGGCGGAGGTATCGTGCGACCAGGTCCACGCTCGTCAGGGCACCGCTCGAGAGCGCTTCTTGGAGATCGGCGATGGTCGCCTGAAAGATGGTTCTCTCCGACATAGTCCTATCTATGATCGTGGGATGGCGGGTTCTGGCGGTTTAAGCTCTAGCTGTGTAATTCTCCTCTGCAAAGAAAAGAGCGAGGAATGAAGTGAATATTGGACAGACTAAATATTGTCGGCCCTGATGTTTCTCCAATGTGATTCTCCAAATATTCCTATCGTGAGCTTATCAGTCCAACGCTACTAGATCGCCCCTCATCTCTCCCGTATTCCCGACCCCCGACAGGCGTTTTAGCCCCATGGAGAGGGGAGTTTACTATAAAAATCATTGTATACCAATGTAGCTAGTAATATAGATAGGAACAATATATTGTGTAGGTTTTTACGTGAATTGGAAAGGTTTCCTCAGGTTCTATCTCAGGAGTGGGATATTGATATCAGTGTTCGCCAGTTGGTTCGTTGGAGTATACCCCAACCTCACTGATACGGCTGATAAAAGGCATGAGTAAGCTTGTTTTGGCAATTGATACGCGCGAGTCTTGGCTAGAGTTCCACCTTTCCAGGTCTAGACGATGGATTCCAGATCAATGAAGGTATCGTATCCATTGTGGGGTTCCAAGTTAGGCAGCAGAGAAGAGGGGCAGAGTGACAGGACATTGTGTCGACCTGAGATTTAGCATGTATTAACCATTACTCTGCACTAAGCGTCTTGACACCTTGTTGTGGCGGAGTGATAATAATATCTTGTGTTGATCTTGTGTTGACACATTGTTAGCTGGCCAGGATCATGTCATGGTGCATTGCGAATCGACTCAACGTGACAGCGTCACTGATGCCTTAACCATGCTTTTACACACTGTAGATGGTTAGAATCATGATATCCATTCGATTAATGGCTTAGGCTGTTCACATGATCTTCACATGTCCAACGCTGTTTGTCTCTATTTTGGGGTATGTGAATGCATATATAACGAGAATACGTCCCAAAAGCTGCATTGGCTGGAGATGTCGAAAGAATCTGGACCAAGTGCAGATCAAGCTCTTGGCAAATCACTGTCCCACGAAACACGAGCGATCAATCCAGTTAATCTGCTGCCTATTCCTATCCCAATCAGCCTCACTCCAACCTCGTATATATTGACGCCCGTATCCCCACCCGAAAGGTTCAACCCCCTCGACCCTCCTCTTCTCTCTCACTCGCTCAATAATAGACAGGAACCCAGCAAAATGAACAAACTCAAAACCATTTTCTCCTCTAAGCCGCCTCCAGACAAGGAGGAGAAAACGCAACCTCACCTACCCCCGGAACTTGCATCGCCACGAGGGTCCTTCTCAGGAAACCCCCCACGACTGCTTCTCATCGGTGCCGGGTCTCGGGGGGCCGCTCTCGCCCATGCAATCTCCCACGGTTCAAATGGGATCCCGGTCGCTGTCGCGGATCCAGACCCCGTCCGACGACGAAGCCTCGGACGGCAGTACATCTGGGGCGTGGAAGGACCGCCCCCAAACGCCGAGTTTGCGGGATGGAGGGAATTTCTCGAGTGGGAGACGGAGCGACGCAAGGGGCTGAAAGACAACTCATCTGGTGCCAGTGGACAATCCGCCATCGATGCAGTGGTGATCTGCACTCCAGACCACACTCACCGGGAGATCGTTGTCGCGCTGGCGCCGCTGGGGCTGCATATTATGTGCGAGAAGCCGCTGGCGACGACTTGGGGTGATTGTCTGGCGATTTCGCGGAGTCTGGGGGTGAGTGTAGAGGATGGGAAGAATACGACGCAGGCGGGGTTGTTTGCGATCGGCCATGTGATGCGGTATATGCCTAATTATCGGACTCTGCGGCTGGCCCTCTGCGAAGAGAAAGTGATCGGGGATATCGTCTCTGTCGAGCATACGGAGAATGTGGGATGGTGGCACTTTGCTCATAGTTATGTTCGGTAAGTCGAGATAGATTTCGATCATGTCCCTAAGGCTAAGCGATAGGAGGGGAAACTGGCGAAACGAATCCACGTCGGGTCCGACGCTTCTGACTAAATCCTGTCATGATATCGACTTCTTAATGTGGCTTCTATGCTCGGGGGACCGCAAAGGACCACCGCATCTTCCATCTTCCGTGACAGCATTCGGGTCAATAAAGCAGTTCCGTCGGTCAAGAAAGCCAGCAGCCGCTGGGGCCGCGACAAATTGCCTCTCGTGTCCAACAGAGAAGGACTGCATGTACTCAGCCCGAAAGATATACTGGGATAAAGGTCTGATGCAAGGATTGGGGGGATGGCCAGTAAATGTCGTTGTGCCGGATATTGAGGACCTTCTTGACCAGGGGGGACTGAATGCGGCCGAGGAAGGCTTGAATGAGAAGCTCGCGGAAGACTATACCACGGAAACCCCGAAGGAGGTCATCGATGCTAAGCCGTGGTATGGGCGGTGTGTCTTTGAAGCCGATAATGATGTCTGTGATGACCAGACTGTCCACATATCTTGGGATGACGATCCTCTATCTTCCGATGCTCAGGGATCTCCCGGGCGGCTGGCAAAGAGTGCCACTTTCCATATGACTGCATTTTCAGAGGAAGTCTGCACAAAACGAACAAAAATCTACGGAACAATGGGAGAGATGGAGGTCGGGCGTCGGTCAGTGTCCGTCCACAATTTCAAGCACGGGACATGGGATCAAATCAGCGCCCCGTTGGGTATCGGAGGCCATGGCGGAGGAGACTTTGGTCTGATGAAGCAATTTGTTTTTGCCATCGATGCGGTGAAAAATGGCATGATGACCGTGGAGGAGGCGCAGGATGTCTACATCGGTTGTACCATCGAGGATATTCTCCGGAGCCACGCAATGGTGTTCGCTGCCGAGGAGGCCAGGAAGACCCGAGGCACAGTTGACTGGACTGAGTGGTGGGAGAAGAATGTCTGTACCGCGGATTAGAGGGGTCTGATTTCTCTCTATCGATCATGATATCAGCGAGGTGGAATATCGTTTATTGACATGCTTTCATCTTCAACAATAGTTCGTCTGTTCTGATCCTGGTTGCAATATGACCCCATATATCAATTGACAAGATGAATAGATAGCCAACCCGTCGAGGTTACCTAAGACTTCAATATTATGAGCTACATAACTTCATGTAAACCCTCCTCTCTTAGGTATGACACCCTGTCAGTTCGTCCAGGGTTATCAACTCGTACCCGTCACTGACATCGGACAGTTTATCCTCGTCGCCGCTATCGGGCAACTCAGATCTGTCACTGCAGTCAGAATCCGAATCCGAATCATCTGAACGGAAATGAAGAACGAGACCCCGGCCCTTGTCATCTTCGTCCCTGTCGCAACCATATTCTGCCCCTACTGTATTGGTTTCCGGCCGGTGTGCCAGGTCCACCTTCCCCGTTGGATTGAACCCCCATTCATCAACCAGGGTCTTTCTTTCCACGTCGTAGTAGGGATCTGGTTCCGTCCAGGACCTTCGTGCTGTGGGTGGTGGCGGTGGCGCAATCAACTGGACTGCGTGGATGATGTGGCGCAAGTAAAACCAAACCCCGGGGAGACCTTCCTCCGTCAAGAGAAAGACCGGCGAGGAATGTACCTAAGCGCGAGCGTATGAGCAACTTCTACCGGTCTTGCGATCATCCAGCGCTTACCTCTCGCCCTTCCTTGAGTTGATGGAATTGAATGATATCCCCGCTGGTCACGATGCCGTAAATGTCGATGGGTTCCCTTTTGTCCTTCTCGCGGAGCAGGAATATTCCTTCTGTTGATAGGATCGATACTGGTAAGTACCATGCGATCAAGCGAAAGGGAAGATCATTCCAGGGTCTAGCTACTTACTCATCTGCATGATACAATTTCTCAAGTCCCATCTCAGCCGGTCTGGATACGGACAGGCAATGATTGCAACACCAATATCGAGGTTTCTTGGACCAAACACGATTCTATCGCTGATCGAGGTGCTCGTAAATTTATCCCGCCCGTTGACTTTGAAGTCTAGACCCAGCCACTGAGAAACTCGAGTACGAAAGAGCACCCGCGGAAGCGTTAATAACTGTGCCGCTGAAAGGGGGGGGCTTCCCAGACTCCGGCCTTCTAGATCTAGTCTCTCCGCGGCCAGACATGCTGTGAGTAGCGTATTAATCTTATAGAATCGGACGGGATTCAAGGTCCAATTGTATCCCCGGTGAAGGGACTTCATGGTTTCGCGAAGCATATCGTGCTCCTGAATCCGTGGCACTGTACACCTCATCAGCGACCTTTTTTTTTAATTCATTTAAAGACACCAGGGCAGGGCAGCCAAGGAATAAAATCATACCAATATGAGCCGGAACACTGTACTCATCGATGGGTTCGAAAAAATCCTGGGCCCAGGTAACATCTAATACCTTTAGCAGCGTGACCCAGCGGATCCCTCCATAGGTGACACACCCACTTCGATACGGGCGCCCCTCGGGCTCGAATGATGCTTCAACATCGCAAGTCATACTGCCGGCTCTGGAAAGAACACAGGAATGGGGATGGGCGTACTAGTGAGCGTGGGTTGACACTGGTGATAGCTAAGAAAAATAAGGAGAGGGGATAAGGAGGGCGCTGTGAAAACCCTGATACTCGACATCATGTATACATCAGTTTCCCACGAAGCGGATATGAGATCCGACTGGGTCAGCCACTTCATAGAGTCATCGATACCAAGATGAAATCAAACATATTATTTAACTCTACCCACGGATTAGCTGATAAAGATATCACCATAACACGAACGGTCCGAATAGACAACCGGGGTCATCATTTCATCAATCTGAGTAGGTACATGGAACAAGTAATAAAGTATCTTCCAAATACCTGACATATCCCACAAGGAAATGTCACTGAATAACAAAACAAGGCACTGCTATATGATCATAAAAGATGATACCAAGGACCTATCCGCTCCCCTAGAATGCCTAACCCTCTAGTACCTGACTAGAGGAGCAGCCTCAGCCTGCCATTGCAGTCTCTCTCTACGGAGGATAGTTTATATCTCGGGGTCAGGAGGCTTCATTACGGCCAGTTAGTACAGGCAGCTGCAGAAAGGGAGAACCACCTACCTCCATTCCAGGAACCCAGCAACGTAGCCCCGGCAGGTCTCCACATATTTGCTGATGGATTCGTCCTTAAATTGGGCAGACAGAGCGTTCTCAACATGGCCAATCTGATTGATGGTGTCCACTAAAATTTGAGCCACCGTATCAACGGCAGCCTGGAGCGGCACTTCCCTGCTGCAAAGCAGGGGAATAAGACTACACGCCTGCCCGCTTTCCTGATATCAAGTTACTCAAAGCTTATAAGCAATCAGAGCACAACAGATCAAGTACTTACAACTTCCTTCTTCAGTGACAGGAGGTCGTTGGTTCTGCGACGACGTCAATGATGCTCGTGCACAATTTCGGGGTCCCTACAGAGATATGGCAAGGTTAATCTGATGGAAGATATCTTTCATGAGCGGATGTCGGAGAGCATTGATTGGGATATGTGTATCCATGGCGATACTGGTTCAATCGGTTATCAGAGTGTGTATCATATTCAAAGGTTCAAGCCAGGCCATACTCGGTCGCTGCAAAAACAACCCCCACTAGATTGGTCCCGAGTCGATAGCTCAAGTACTGGTCCACAGACGGAAGCTGCTTTCGAGAGTAATATTGATGCTCCTCTATCGACATTCTTATTACGAACATCATCTCTCTCATGAAGATTTCAATGCGATCTGCTCTCTATTAGCCCCGGTTGAGCCAGTCACATCTGAGATTTTGCCAGCGCTCATACCTTGCTCAAATTCCTGTCGGATAAACTCTGCAATGGGCAAAAATCCCTGGACGACAGTGCTGTTACTAACAAGAGGTTTGTCATGTCTTGGCTCCGACCCAAGACACGCGTTGACAAATTCAGTGGTTTGGTCTCGGAATTCCTGACCACCGGTTAAATCCCTGGCTCCGGACTCCAGAAGGTCGTCTAGCTCATCATCCCAGAGCAAAAGCCACAGCCAGAGGAATCCCAGAATACGGAGCCTCCGGAAACTGGCATGCGGCCACCATAGGCATGCCGCGAGGGAGAAGTCCGACAATATCAACTTTTGTGCCTTTGCTGGGTCACCAGGTAGAAGACTGGAAAGAATTGAGTCGTGCAAAGGGTAAAAGAGAGACCATGTCCTTACCTATTTATAAAGTCATTTATGCAGAGGGTCAAAAGTTCCCTGTTGGCATTTACCGGACTTGGCCCAAACCCCAGGAGAACCGGTAGGTTGGGAATGGTGCACTCCTGGCCTCGAAGGGAGCCTAGGATTTCATCTTGCTCGGATTTGATTGATCCCATATTTTTTCTCGAAGGGCTTTCACTATCGCCCTGCTTCTTGGGGTTTGCTGTGTGGTATGAAAGCCTTCCGGGTGTGATGTGTCGCTCAATATGTACCTCGCCCGAGGGCCTCAGAAACCAGTATTTGCCATCTCGATGTCATTCTGTACCTCATCCAAATGGGAAATGACAATCTTTTCAGGTTGCTTGGAGCGCCTGTGTTGCTGCGGGGGCTTTTGGCATATCTACTGCCATATTCAGTGATCCTCCATTGCTCTCCTTGCATTTGTTATCTTCGTGCTGATAGTGGCTCGCCGCTCGGTCATCTTGAGGGCAAGGCTCTGCAAACCTGGCGTCGCCCTTGATAGGGTTAGGGTTAAGGCATCACTGTCTTCACGCTCTGTTTGCTTTTGTATTATTCCAATGCTGGCAATTGGGACATTAATCAATGGGTCGACCATCGGCCTCTCCATACCTCACACTAAATTAGCAGGGTAATCCAGACTCCACTGGGTTGTATGTCACAGTGAGCATGAACCTACGCAGATATACTCTGCATAAGTGTATAAGAAAAAAATATCCCACTTGCAGGTGTTGACGTAATATTTCATTATCCAAACCCAGATATGAAGGACTTATTAGATCTCTTCAATCACCAAAGAAGTAAAGCCCTTTCCTAAAAGAGCTAGGTGCTTTCCAAAGGGGCAACAGAGATGACTAAAGTGGGTGCCACGGGCTCCACTCCGCCCACAGGTCGGGTTACATTGTAGTGTTGGTCAGAATTAGCGTATTAGTAGTCAAAGATAAATTACAGGTAGTAATACAATTACCACCTCTGACCACCACTAACCATGTGATTAGGGTACCCAAGGTTATAGGTAGTTAGAGTGGTTAGTGGTTAAGGGATTAGGGTCCTATTAGGCCTTGCTTTATTTTTTTGTTTAGGGTAATTTAAGGGTATTGTATTGTAATAGGGTCTAGGGTTTTTACTTGTTCCGGGTTCTGACTACTAATACGCTATCTCTGAGTAACACTACGATGTAGGCCCCCCCACGGGTTACGTCGAAGTGTAAGTCCGCGATAGCGTTTTAGAGGTAGTCTACATTAGTACTATGCAGATTCAATACTCTTAGGGGGTTTCTGCAAGGGTCGACAATGCCATTGAAAGAATTCGTTTCTGTCGGACATTCCCGACTAGGTAACATGGCTAAACCTCTTCCAGGATAGAACTAGGCGGATATGGGTTGGTATACTTTCTGGTTCTATCTTCACGGAAAGGCTCTATGCACAGTAAAATAATAATATTGGATGGAAAGTCTCAAGACATACTAATTAAATTGCCTAACTGGGCGGAATTAAAGCTCTACCTGTCGGCCTACCTTTATATCTTAGAGTTAGGAGAATCAGGCATGTTAAGAAGCCCTAAGCTTCTGGGAAGAGGGAGATACTGGGGTCCTGGCAGAAGGAGTAGAAGCATTATAACACTATCTAGTAGTCCTAGTAGCGGTACTAGCCAGAGATAAATTACGGCGTCCTGCGGCTGAGAGGGGACCGAAGCACGGCCGTGTCTTGGTAATATCTTATGCAATCATGGCTTCTCCAGATTCATCCGCTTGATTGGCGGACCTGACTCAGCCGATTATTTAATCACTTAAGTTTCAGTTCTTGATAACTCTATCCTAAAATGCGTTGATCGGGCTGGCACAACCAATTGAAGGAACCTGAGAATGTGAGTGCTCAACCAAACCTTGCCGAGGCGCCTGGGAAAATATGAAACTCGGCGTCTTCTGATTATTTTCAACCCCGGTGTAGCTCCAAGTAACTCCGCCCCGAACCCTCCATTGCGTCACCATTTTCTTGGTAAGGCATGGAGTTTCGGCGGCGATTACAAATCGTTAAATCTGCAATGTCATGACCTCAAGTATAAATACCGCATCTGAGATTCAAGTACATCGAACAACCAACCGCATTGACTCCCCGGCTCTCGAAACCATCACCCCCCTACACAAAACACACCAGCACACATCTCGACATGCCTTCAACCACAGTTTTCAAGGGCCACAAGGATGGCCAAGCCGTCCAGAGCACCACAACCCTGCCCGATGAGCTCACAGGCGACAATGTCCTGCTCAAGGTCACGGCCTCTGGAGTTTGCGGAACCGATCTTCACTATGTAAGTCGCTTGTCCTTGTCCTCAAGCACCCCATGGGATCTCGCTAACGGCATTCCAGCGGCAACAAGACATGGTGCTTGGCCATGAGGGAGTTGGCATCATCGAGGCCGTCGGACCCGAGGTCAAGTACCTGAAGAAGGGTGATCGCGTTGGCTGGGGGTATGAGACCAACAGCTGCGGCCACTGCATTGAATGTCTCCAGGGGACCGAGAACTACTGCCCCGAGCGTGCTCTGTATGGTTTCGCCAGTCTCGACAAGGGTAGTTTCGCCTCTCACAGCGTCTGGCGCGAGGCCTTCCTCCACAAGATCCCAGAGGGTCTGAGCGATGTCGCTGCCGCCCCCCTGCAATGCGGAGGTGCTACCGTGTTCGCTGCCCTCGAAGGCGTCAAGTCCACGGATACTGTCGGTATCCTCGGCATTGGAGGTCTTGGCCATCTGGCCATTCAATTCGCAGCCAAGATGGGATGCCACGTTGTCGTGCTCTCTAGCTCGGACCGAAAGCGCGAGGAAGCGCTCAAGCTCGGTGCCCACGAGTTCATCGCCACAAAGGACGCCACAGAGCTCAAGGTCTCTGCCCCCCTGAACCGACTGCTCGTCACCGCCGCCGTGCCCCCAGACTGGAAGCTGCTGCTCCCCATCCTTGCGCCTCGCTCTTCCATCTACCCACTGACGGTTTCGATGGGTAACTTCGAGATCCCTTACATGTCGCTTATCGTCAACGCTATTAACGTGGTCGGTTCCCTCGTGGCCCCGCGAGCACTCCACCGAAAGATGCTGGAATTTGCTGCCCTTCATCACATCGAGCCCATTACCGAGACATTCCCCATGACTGAACAAGGCGTCCGGGAAGCGCTAGACAAGCTGGACAAGGGCAAGGTGTACTACCGTGCCGTTTTGGTTCCCCAGTAAATATTAAACTCTGAAGGCGTCGTGTTTCCTGTCATATAGGACCTAGATATATTAGTAGTTATTCATGATTCTAGTTAATGTTATATATGATTATCTTTCATTTTTAACTGGTCTTCTCCCTGAGTAAACATGAACTTGATTAACGACTTTTCAGCTCAGACGCAACTCAACTCAACTCAAAAAACTAGAGAGCAGGCTGATCTCGACGCCGACCCCGATAGTAGCTGCATCTGGCAGGCTGAGATCGGCAGGTTTGGGGATTGTCAAGTGCGCATCCATCAAGAACTGCGCATGATTAACATCTAACAGCCGGTGAACAGGTATCCTGACGGGTGGAATACCCCTTTACCCCCAGTCGAGTACACCCACAGACTTCATCGCCGATTTTGAAGATTGGCGCTGCTTGCTCCCCTACCTTGACGACAACCCCAGCCGCGTCGCAGCCTGGAACAACCGGCCAGCGTTCAACGAGGATCCCCATGCTGGCTAATAGGTGGTCGCTAGGGGAAATCAGGATGTTAGGAAGTACCCCAGAATCCTTTCACTCAGGCCATACACTGGATTTATAGCGGTGTATATCAACTTTACTAATATTTGACCCGCACTGGGCACAGGGATGTCCAAATCATCCGTGATCTGGAACGGAGCTCCCTGGCGTCTCGCAATAATGCCTTTCATGGTTTTGGGAAATCTCAGAACGATATACTATGGACAATACGAGACAACGCTACTTCTCGACATCGGAGAGAACCAGCATAGCTTTTGCTTGATATATACCGTGTTCTCGCTCGCTCGAGAAGCCTCGTGCGTGGTACCTCCACGTCACAGGGGTCTACATGGGAGGTACCCTGATGCTCAGGGTTGTTGCTTGTCTTAGCCTTTTCGACGTATAATAAATATTGTACCAGTATATTTTATTGAGATCAACTCATCTCGCCGGTAGCAACGACCCACGGATGATGGTTGGGTTATCATGGGGGGTGACCAGCCTCGTATTTCTCCCAGCGGATCTCGACGAGCCGACCGGCGGATTCACCGGATTTCACCAAGAACTACCGAAGCTTTTTAGTTAGCGTGGAGGCTGTGAGGCCCAGCCAATCACTCGACTTGCGGGGTCGGTCGTGAAGCGTCTAAAAAGCTTCAATGGTATGACAAATGGATACAATGTCAATGGCGATACTTTGCGTCAAAGTTCATATGGAAATGGATTATGTGATCAACAATTGATTTCGGCCTGATGACAGGCTGAGATAAGCATGACCGTTACCCCACCATGGGGGAGAGATCGTGTCGGAGATGCCTACTAATCCAAAATTCAATTCCGCTGCCTGATGGTTGACCAAGGTTTGCGTTTATGCGTACTCCGTCCTAGCACTCCAGGCTGTGTCGATAATGCTGCTGGTTGGGTCGAGGTTATACTCAGCCCTCCCATCCCATGTATCCATGTAATCCGTTGGATACCACGCGGCTTTCCACTCGTCGGTATTTTGGGCGCTATTGCCAAATAAATTTGTAGATTCAAACTCTAAAATACTTGGAACTAAAGATAAATTGAAAGTAGAAGGAAAAATAAAGTTACGATGGTCAAGTTGTCCATTTTCAGGTCTTCCTGCCTTGTTTATGGCGTTGACGGGATTCTACACCTCTGTCCGAATCTTCCTATGTAACGAAATGCATGGAATCGGAGGAATTGGGCGAAAGCTCATATTTTGAACTGCTAGGGCGCTTAATTGTTAAATGATACGACAACACTCGCCCCACTTCATACTTCAAACCCTGACGACTGGCATGCAACGCATGCACATAGCGGAGGGTTCAACCAGACAGAACAACCTCATAAGAACGAGCCCACGCATCAAGAATTGTAACCACGTACGCACATACAATGGAATGGTAAAGAGCTGTGTCTGTAGCCAGGCATACCTGACTATCGCCGCTATAGTAAGTGCGAAGAGGAGGCTTGCAATATGCTCTTCTCCTCTGCGTCAACCACTTACTGACTCAGAGGAACTTCAGCCATCTCTACTCTAGGAACTGAAGTCACATATTCGATTCACATGGCCTACCTCGTACGTCATAGCTCCTGCACTGAGTCGATACTTTGGGGGAAAGGGATTGAAACCTCAGAACACAGCACAAAATGCTGGCTGTTCTTGCTGTTCCTTCATGTGGGCCAGATCCAAGGCTGACATGGGATGGCAGAAGATCATCTCGGGAAACGCACCAGCCTCCAACATGTCTACCTGGAATCAAGGGGTGATCAGGCCTTATCCATTTTGGAGTCTGCTGATTCCCGCATTAATGGTGCCGAAAGTCATTGCCGGGGATACCAAGCCAGCTGAACGCACATTCTTTCCCTTGGCTCTATATTCCGACGCAACAGAAAGGGTAACACGTATACTAGCGCCGAGAATATCTTAATAGCAGATAAATTAGTGCTACGAAGGGGTGAATCCGTTTATTAACCACGCGGTAGATCCCATAGAGTTCGCTGGGCAAACATGGAAAACGTATATCTCCACCGTGCCGTGCTAGCTCAGCTGGATTTTGTCTTGCGCATCCTCCAGGCGAACCCCAGTTCTCTTGTGAGGACTTTTCAATATCTGCCGGTTCTGACACTACAAGAGGATGGAGTCTTTGGCGTTGAAAGCAACACAGGCTATGAGACTGAGTGGGTGAATATCAACCAGTGCTGGTTGCGAGACGTAGCCCTTCCCTGTGTGGTTGTATGTTTTGCTGCCTTATTGGCGGTGTTCTGTCTCCCCGTCGTTCGTTGCCATGTCAGGGCCCGCAAGATCGAGCTTCGGAGCAGTTGCAGCGGGTGTATAAAGTTGTGGTTTGAGTAACGAGTGTTAGTTTTGAATGACTCGCGAGCTGCTGGGTTTGTTGTGGCGGGTGACGAGGGCTGGCCTTTTTAGACTATGGTGATAGCAGAGAATATTTCGTAAGTCACCCGGGGCCTACGGTGCTATGTGCCTACTAATAGGGTTCCTCTAGCTATTCCCCAAATCCAAAATCTATTAAAGAATACCAAAGAAGATGGAGGGAGCGTGATTCACTCCTCTTGTAGCCATGGACATCCCAATTAGTCCTAGGATCGTCCATACATTACATCTTTTCCTTCACATTCTTTCCATAGACACAGCTTTTTATATCTAAAATAACCAAGATGATTCCTTCATGCCATCGAGGTTCTAGTAAATAATGGAGTTAAAACTTCCCCGGCAGTCTCGTAGCACCGTCAATCCGCAGACAGCACCCATTCAGCATCCGATTGCGACAGACCTCCAACACCAGGCCCGCAAACTCCTCCGGCTTCCCGGCCCTCGGAGGCCACTCCAGAGTACGATCCAGACTCTTTCTTGCCTTTTCAGACAAGCTTTCCCTGCTAGTCATGGCAGTCTCGAACATATTCGGAGCAATGGACACCGCTCGGATACCATGTCGGCTCAAATCCCGGGCCAAGGGCAGGGTCAGCGATCGAATGGCCCCCTTGGTAGCCGAGTAAATGACCTGCCCTGGTTGGCCGTCATAGGCCGCACCAGAGGAGACCATCACGACGACGCCTCTTTCGCCTTCGCCCAGCGGGTCGACGGCCTCGGGGAGTTTTGCGATGTGGGGAACTGCTAGGCGGATGAGGCTCAGGGTGCCGGTTAGGTTGATGCTGATGGCCTTTTCGATCTTTGGGAGGGCCAGGGGCTCATATTTGAAGTTCATGATCTATATGGTGTGAGGATTCGGATTTTATTCGGTGGGGGGGTCTGGTTGTTTTACCTTGCCTGCTGCCAGGATTCCGGCACAGCAGACAACCCCTCCGAGGGGCGCTCCGGTCTCTTGGGTCCATTTCACGGTTTCCAGGACGGCAGATTGGATGTTTTCCGAGTTTGAAATATCAACCTGGTAGTACTTCACCGGGTCGGAAGGGAGTTCTGTATCGGTTCGATTGACTGGTTCGGCAATGTCAAAGATCGCGACGTAGGCTCCTTCATGAGCGAGGGCCGCCGCGGTAGCTCTCCCAAGGCCAGACGACCTGCAAGACTATTAGATCAAATTGTATCGGGTTGAAAGGGCAGGCCTCACCCGCCAGAAACAATGAATGTTCGCTGCTTGACCAACATTGCGATTTTACCACGGCGAACCTGACTCCCCGCGTCCGTTTTCGCAGTTATAGCCCGACGACTCCTTCGATCGGGATAGCCGAAGACAGCCGAGCTTCGACTCTCGGGTATACTTTTGGGGTTAGACATATTCGGCGACCGGACTGTTATCATGGGTGTACTTTTCCCGGTTTCGGGCGATGTTGCAGCGTTTGTTGCGCGATACGAGGGGGCTATAAGAGACCGACCGTCTGAGCCGGACCACAGGAAATAGAATGACTAGAGGCTACGGGAGGAGAATCTCAGGCACATATATAGAATATGGGACGATCTTTTGGCAGGCGTGGGTATCAACATGACTAACTAATGAATACATAATCAACATATACAGAGAAATAAGAAAGAGAGAGTGGGCAGTGCGGTGCTTTCTGTGGGTAGTGTAAATCCAAAATCATTGAAAACGTGTCTGGCTTCGTGGTGCGTGGGTGGGTTCCCTAAGAAACCAGGTCAATATATCAAATTAAAATTCCGTGTCTCGACACATAGCGATGTGCCGGTCCTCAGTCAAGGAGCTCCCGATGAGCATAGAATGGAAAACATTTCCTTCGTTGGGTTAAGTGATTTCGTAATTCCGTGGTGTTCTCTGATAGAAGGGGGCGTCTAGCGACGCGCATCAATGAGGTTTGATGCCTAGGGGAAACGACGTAGCGCCGTTCTCCGAGCCTAGTGGTGCAGGCTCACTCAGCCTTTCGAGTAGCCACGGTCAGGAGGTGTAGACACGGAATATTTGTAGTCGGGTGGAAGTTCCTGCAGCTGTCCGGCTTGCGGTTGGTTGGGATAGTGGTGGTACTGGTACGTATCGCCTGGCAACTCCACCGGCAGTTCAACGGGGGCCGGCGCATGGGTGTTGTTGGCCGGCGCTTGTCCATAAGGCTGATATTTCTGCTGTGTCGGATATTGCTGTGTCGGGGAGAGAGTGGGAGTCTGGTAGGGCTGGTATTGCACACTCTGGCGCCGCGAGTACACCGAGCTGCGAGAGCTCGCAACGCTGGGGCT
Source organism: Aspergillus panamensis (assembly GCA_027569225.1). NCBI lineage: Eukaryota > Fungi > Ascomycota > Eurotiomycetes > Eurotiales > Aspergillaceae > Aspergillus > Aspergillus panamensis. Next base: position 60,979 of record JAPDER010000073.1, on the reverse strand, counting down.
GTGAGACAGGCCGGTGGGCGACCTGCCTGCGCTCGGGACGGAACGATCATTGGGGTTGTATGTCTTCAGTTTGCCGTCTTCGATCATGGCCTCGAGGACCCCGGCATCCAGCAGCTCTGCCTTCTTGACAATGCGCTGGACCATTTCCTTGTTGGCCGCCTTGGCCTGCGACTTGACGAAGCCGACCATGGCGATGTTGCATTTGATCTCAATGTCCTCACGCAGATACAGGCCCTCCTGGGGAGCACCGAGCGACTCCAGTCCGATTTCGCGCTGCTCGGGAGGCTCCACGCCGGGCTGGTTGCCCGCGATGCGATACTTGGAGCGCATGTCGATGTCGAACGGGGCGTAAATGTGTGTCTGCAACCCCCACGGCATGTCATGGAAGCACCCGTTGAAGACAATCTTGCGCGAGCCCGCGTTGCCCATTCCGGGCACGACCTGGACGCGCTGGGTGATCTCGTACCAGGTGCTGTAGAATTCGTCGGCGGCGGCATTTCGCGGCGCTGGGATCGGCTTGTGGGTGAGTACGAGAGGGTTCAGGGTGATGACTTCGCTGTGCGAGTGGAGGATATCGAGGGCGAGCTGGCGGGGGATGAACCCGGGGATGGGCGTTACCACCGTGAAGGACTGCTTCTTCCGGAGCATGTTGGGCGATATCCGGGTCTTTGTTGATTGACGATGGTCGGCGCAAAGATGAAGCAGGTTGATGGAGCAGATAAATGAGAAATTCCCACCAGGCAGACGATGGACTGGGGGGTCAGCCGAGCGGGGCTCAGCTCTCCAAGCCTTCAATCGTCTTACGGAGTACAGAATACATCTTCCTTTCTGCCAATCACACGAACGGATTCAGAGAGAAATGCCAGCGTGGCGGAATCCGGCCAATCAGCGGGTCCCAGCCCAGCAGGTTTGGGCCTTCCAGGCATCAATCCCGCCTAGTTGGATGTTGATTGGCTGCTTGTGAGCAGCGCGTGGCTAAATTTAGCCCAAGCTTTTCCAATGGACGATGATGAGTGATCGTGAATAATACCTACCAGGGGGAAATTTCTAAATCCTAACTAATTGGGTAGCCCTACGGAGTACACACCCCAAATCGATGAACCATTTCTCATTTCTGATGGACCATGGGCTGTCCCTAGGGGTTAAACTTGGGAACATACATAGGTCATTGAGCCGAGTTCATCAGATCCCCAGCAGACGAAGCTGCTTCCGAATGACTTTGCCACTGATTGTCTTGGGGAGAAACCCCGGCGGAACAAATTCGGTTTTCTGGGGGCAATAGTTGACCGACTTATGCCGAAGGCAGTGTGCTTGGATGTCCTGCACCAGCTGGGAACCCGATACTCCCCGCCAATCCGGATTCAGCACAATGAACGCCTTGATGATGGACCCTCGTTTCGGATCTGGGGCCGCAACCACGGCGGACTCCACCACCGCCGGGTGAGTCTGCAGGACCGACTCGACCTCTCCAGGGCCTAGGCAATAATCCACAGTCAGATCGATCATGGAAGCCGAGGGACTGGGGAAATCTCACCAATTCGAAACCCAGCGGATATGATGACATCGTCTCCACGGCCTTTGAACCAGAAGTATCCTTCATCGTCGCAATGAGCTCGGTCGCCCGTTAAATACCACAGCTGGCCTTGCTTGTCCTGGACAAACGGCGTCGTGACACTCCCATCTTCCTGGATATATCCGGCGAACAAGCCCGGGAACCCCAAAGGATCGTCGTCATTTCCCACTCGAACAGCAATATCGCCCTCCTCGTACGCAGCCGCCACCTGCCTGTCGTTATCCAAGACAGATAAAGGAACCCCCGGCAACGGCTTCCCCATCGAACCCAGCTTTCGCTGGATCGCCGCATAATTCCCACACAGCGCCGTCGTCTCGGTCTGTCCATACCCATCGGAGATCATAATGCCATCGGTGATCTCGTACCATCGAAGGATGGTCGGAACCCCCAGGCTCTCTCCCGCACTGAGACAGTGCTCGAGCGCCTTCGGCCGTTTTGTTGCGAATAATTCTTTGCTTCCCACGGAGGTCAACTCCCGATAAACCGCCGGTGACGCGCAGAAAGTCGTGATGGGGTACCGGTGCAAAATCGTCGCCACTCTCTCGGGGTCGAAGGGGCCGTGGTCGCCGTCGAGGAAGAGAGCTCCGCCTTGGCTCCAGGCACCGAACAGAGCCCAGGTTGCTTTCCCCCAGCCTGTAAGTCGAGATGTTAGGTCAGTAAATGCTAAGGTGAGAGGAATTGGTTGTAATTGCACCTTGATCAGAGGTATTCCACAGGATTTTGCCAGGTTCCAGTTCCAACCAATGCTCGCCGGTTATCGTGTGGCCTATTCACTGTTAGCGGCTTGAATACCGGAACACTGCATAACTATACCCACCATACGGATAGGATAGATGTGTATGTTGGACAATCTTCGCATCCCCAGTGGTTCCAGACGTGAAATAGAGTATACTGGGGTCGCTTGACTTGGTGGTGCATTCCGGATAGCATTGCGGGCTAGTAGCTTCCAACAACGACTCGTAGGATGCGAATTCAGCACCGGATTCTGCCTTGGGTCCGATTTGAATAACATGGGAACTTGGGACTGAGGTCTCGGATTGAAATCCGCGACATCTCTTAACCTGTTCCAGACCCCCAGCAAACCCCGTTGCCTTGACCCTCTTTACTCGATCTCGCAGCTCCAACGAGGCCAGCGCCGAGGAGCAGAGACAGACGACGACTCCAGCGTAAATACAGCCGCAGAATAGCTCATACCTATCCATCATCATCATTCACAACTTGAACGTCAGTTCTATTAACGCCCTCCGATATCTCCATTCTTTCCTCTGATAGATTCTTACCACTCCGGGGTTTTCGACGACATCAGAACCATCACACTCCCCTTCTCGATTCCCAGCCGTTTCAGCCCACGGGCTACCTGCTGGGCTCGCTGGAAAAAGTGCTTGAAGCGGAGATATTGGACGCCGTCGGCCTTTTCATTTCCGGGAGGGTTCCATACCATGGCCACCGGGTTGGCGCCGTCCTTAGCCCAGAACCCCACCGCATCTCTGGTGAAGTTGAAATTAGATGGGTCGTATGACGGGAATGGATAGTCCATTGTGGTATTGAATGGTATACAGCCCGCCGAAGTCCAAACGTGGGAGGCTTGCCTTGATGGTGCTGGTTAGGTGTCAACGCCCGCGCCTGTTGGAAAGGTTTTCTTGTTGGTTATATTCGTCCCCGTGCATCAGGCGAAAAATCCATCTAAAGGGCGAAGGGCATCTGACGCTTTTCGAACACTTTCTCCTCTAGGTAGTCATGCATTCCCGACTCAGGGTTTGACGAGTGAACCGTCCCCGCAAGGGGCTCACCGGAATGTAGATCATTCTCATAGATACATTGAAAAAAAAAATAGAATTCTCCCAACGCTGTACAAGCACCTCATGAGCAAGGGATCAAATTTCCATCACGTCTGGCTTGTATTATCAAATTCATTACGTCAATGATCATACCTCCCATCCTTGTGATGCCTTCCTTTTCTCAGTAAACATCTCTTTCCGGCTGAAATCTGTAGATACCACGTGAATTTCTAATCTTCTCATACCACAATTGTTATTCTCATCTATTTATTGTTGGTTTGAACATAAGATATCGCAACTCACGTGGGGGAAAGTTTTATTTGCATAGTTTCCTTGAAAATATATTTTGAGACCGTGGATACAATCCCGGGCATGGGGATTCCACTATGCTATGCTCACGTCCTTGTAAATAAACTCAAGTTTCCTATAAAATCTGAAGTTCAGATACGATATCTTAGCGGAGGAAATGCAATTGTACGCTGATGTCCCTGATTCCCTGGTTCAGGTCTTTCGTTGAGTTGTGGGAGCGTACCACATTTCCAGCCACAGCGTTGTGGCTCAGGCTCTTGCCGTCGACGGAGCGGAATATACTTTATCCGCTCAAGGCTCCTACCAATCCAGTCCTTTGTTATGTTCTCGTCCTCACGAGGGACGACTTCCTGTGTGTTCCAAGGGACCTGAAGGAGACACGGAGAGAAGTATTTGAATGGAGAAAGAACTCATATTACGCCTGAGATTATGCACAAGTATGTTTCGAGAGGCCTGGAGGCCCGGCCAGCTCGCTTTGCTTTCCCCCAACTGGGGAAGGCTTCCCAGAAGGCCAATGAACCACGCATTTCATGGCTACCACGAGAGGTTCATGCGCCGTTCCATTCCAAGGCAACCAGCACAATATAGAATAATAGAAAATTTTGATTTTGCATTCGCACAAGACTGGACGGACACTGTGACATGAGCTCGTATGATGCATAGTATTCCGTGTCCCATCGTTCTACGTGCTATCCATCATAGTACTCCTTTTGTCAAGAAGTCCGACCCTGCGCCCTAGTCGTCATCCTCGCCACTGTGCTTGGAGTATAGTCTCTGGGCGGCCAGTTGCCCAAAGGCATCCAAGGAAGCCAAATTTACAATCTCAAGGATGGTCATCTCGAGCCCCAGTTTCTGTCGGCACCAGTTGCGCAGTTCGATCGCCACCAGAGAGTCCACGCCCATACTCGATATCGGGCGCGAGGTGTCGACTTCATCCGTGGGAAGGAGGAGGAAGTCGTGCAACGTCTTCCCAATCTCATGCGCCAACAGTTTGGAACTACTGGGGTTCCGGAGAATGGGTGGGTTGGACCTTGCTTCCGCGACGAACTGGGAGAGTTTGGCGTCTGATCCGCTAACATGGGGATGGTCGTCTTCCTCGGTAAGGTTACGGAAGACAGAAAGTCGACGGTCTTTGGAGTTGAGGAGTCTGGTAATATGGTCAGTTAGTTAGGGAATCTTTATTGTGACGGGGAGGGGCGTCTATAGATGACGCATACTGGTTGCTTCGACACTCGGTTGGTCGTGTTGTACCCAAGGCGAGTCCGATCTGGCTGTTGTTTACAAAGTCCCGATGGGCAGTCTGAGGTGTACTCCATAAAATAGCTAGGTGAAGGGACTCTAGAAGGTCGGCTTCATCTAGAGTCCGAGCGTTGGCTGCCCTGAAACGCTCCAGGACGACTCTATTTGTGCTGACATATCCGATCTGCAAAGGTCAGCATTTTAATTACCCGGAAGAGCATCTCAAGGTGGCCACGTACATCTTCAATGACGCCGATATCTAGCACGGATGCAACTAACCCGATCGAATGTCGGTACTGGACGAAAGCATCTAGGAAGGTATTTGCGGAGGCATAGTTGGACTGTCCGCTGAGACCCATGATTCCTGAAGACGAGCTGAAATAAACCATGAAGTCTAGGGGAACCGTTTTCGTGGCCTTGTGGAGGTTCCAGGCCGCGTTGACCTTTGGCATAACGGCTGCGTCCCAGTCTTCGACACTCATCTGTTCGACCGGTTTGTCCTGGAGTGTGTGTTAGCCTGGACTTTCCATGACAGCACAGCAGTATATCATTTTGAATTGGGTGCCCTACCCTCAGTACCATGGATAACATCAGTATACCGCCCACCGGCATGCTTGCACCCTGAATTGCATTCTGAACGTCGCTCAGGCTGGAGGCACTACCAGGAACCGCCTGACAGGAGCACCCTTGAGATTGCAATTCCGAGAAGAATTCTCGATCGTCAACCGATTTGCCTGCAGACCTAGAGAGAAACACCAAGTTCTTTGCTCCCTGCTCCGCCATCCAAGTGGAGACTGCACGCCCGAGTCCTCCAAGCCCACCGATAAGGAGATATGAAACATCGGATCTCAATGTGAGCCGGGGCTTCTGAGGCACTTCCTGTAGGGCCCCGGAATTCGAGGGATATTGAACTACGAGCTTGCCCAAGTGAGATCCCTTCTGCATGAACCGGAAGGCCGCTTGGATGTCGGTTGCAGGGAAGCAGTTCACCGGCTGAATGGGGCCAATGAGTCCTTGACGGTAGTACTGCATACATTCGTCGAGTAGCCTAACAAGTTTTGTGAGTGGTGGTAGACCCAAGAGGAAAGGAGACGATCATACCTGCGAGCCCATGCTGGCCTCTCATCACGAATGCGCTGAGCATCAACAGCTAGGAATGACCGGTTCGGCAAAAAGGTCTCCATGTCAAGACGGCCCTGTCCGAAGAAATCACGCTTGCCTAGCTCAACCATGCAGCCGTACGGAGCAACACACTTCCATGAGGCGTGAAGAAGCTCCCCAGATAGCGAGTTTAGCACCACATCGACGCCTTTTCCATCGGTAGCTTCAAGGATATCAGGCAGAAAGGACATGTTCCGCGAATTAAAGATGTGATCCCGGGGGATGCCATAGTTGTCCATCAAGTACTTGACCTTCTCGTCGGAGCTTACGGTGGCATATATCTACTTCTTATTAGCACTCATCGACAAAACATATGTATTCAGTGGTCCTGACGGTGGCTCCTATCATGCGACTTATCTGGATGGCCGCGTTTCCGGTGCCTCCACAGGCTGAATGAATTAGAATGGTCTATCTATGGTTAGAACCCTGAAGCTATTGTAAATAAGCCTTATCAACACTAACCTGGCCTTTCTCCAATCTAGCCACATATACGAGTGCGTGAATAATCGTGCAGTACACGGTGGGCATGGTCGCAGCCTCTTCAAATGACAGATCTGGTGGGATCGGAACACAGCGCTGTGCAGTCGTCAAGACTGAGGTTGACTGAGCCCCTGCTAGTAAGGCCATTACACGGTCGCCGACTCTGAGGTCCGTCACGTCCGGCCCGATTTCGAGGACTATTCCAGCCAGCTCGGTGCCCAGGTCATGTTCATCACTGGATGGAGCGTCGACAACTCCTTGTGCCATTAAGAGATCCTGGGCAAGTAAATTAGCCTCTACTCAGTCGACTGTTTGCAGGGAATACGCACCACAAAGTTCATCCCGACTGCTTTCACCTCAACCACGACTTCATCCCGCACAGGCACAGGCAAGGGCGAGGGGATCCACCCCAGAGAACTGAGAAACCCTGGTTTCTTGACTTTGAGTCTCTTGGCCTTCCTCTCGTCTGACGGACCCAACCGAGACAGTTCATCGGCCATCGAGTACCAATGGTAGCGTCCAATATGGACCGCGCCGTTATCCAACACCCACTCGAACTCGGGGTCATATTCCTCGTTCTTAACACGGTTGTGGAACTTTTCCAGCACCGATACAATTGCCGGAGCAGAGCCATCGCCGCAGTCATCGACCTCCAGAGTCGCAATATCGACGGCAAATTCGGCTCGCATGGCCCGTGTGAATCCAAGAGACTGGCCCCATCTTGGGTCCTTGCAGTGCATCTGAGAGGCCCGAGTGCACCACAGCATACCTGAATCTGCGTCAATACCCTGGATGAATTTGACCAGGCTTCGGAGTTTCCCCTCCGAGATGCTTTCAAAGAATGGTTCCTTGACGTCAAGGAACGAGACGATGTCTTGCCGTGATGGGGGGCTATCGGCAAGTGTACGTCGCTGAACAGTGAACCCTGAAGTCTGCAGCTTGGATTCAACCTGGGCTACGAGTGAGAGCTGACTAGACTCGTCACATAGGAGCGTGATACCCTTTTTTTCGGCCCTTGTTGCAGGCAACGGGCGTGTAATCATGAGAGCGTTCCCTTGATACGGAACCTCCTCGTCGAGAACAACAAATGGCTTAATAAATCCAGCGAGTCGCATTTCCTCCGCCCACTTCTCTGGGGTGACGTATGGCTCCCACAGACGCCCGTCATTTTCCCCGAGCCACCACCCTGAGAATGTACCCATAATGTGGTTTACGACTTTCGTTGTAGGACATAGTTCATCTAAGATAAGATAGCCATCGGGACGAAGCAACTGATGGACGTGTCGAAGGGCCTGGCTCAGACTCGATGTGGCGTGAAGAACGTTAGACGCTACAATAACATCATACGAGCCTGCTGCGAATCCTTGGGCCACAGGGTCCCGGCTAATGTCTAGCGTGGAGTACTCAACATGCGAGTACTGGCCAAAGCGCTCTTTCGCCTGGGTGAGGAATCCGGCCGAGATATCGGTAAAGTGGTATAAGCTATACATGCGCTCGCCGTATGATGAAAGATGAGGAAGAATCGTTGCACTTGTGCCTCCCGTTCCTGCTCCGACCTCCAGGATCCGCAGCCATGGACGAGCGTGACACAAATGGGTGAAGAATTTGTTGAATTCCCACTTGGCAGAGAGGTCGTAGATCTGGTGAAGGATATTATCCCGCATCAGGACCTCCAGCGGGTCAGCTTTGCCTGAGAAAAAGTCTACACAGGAGTCGAAGACCTGTCGTACGCCGACTGCTCGGACTTTGACGGGGCTATCGACGAGCTTTTCCGTGAGGATGTCTATTTCTTTAATCCTCTCTTCGGAACTCAAGGAGAGAAGCTGCTGAGCATCCTTGACCACCTGGTTTTTCCCGGCTCTCGCACGGGATATCTCCTGATCAAACCACGAGCGATACCGGGCGAGGTAAGCCTCCGCTGGTTCAATGAATTTCACCCGATAGCTGCTTTCAATGATACAGAGCAGGGACAGACGCTCTAAAGTGAGGGTATGCTCCCTGAGACTAGTCGTGTCTCTCGATTTGACTAGCTGGTGGAGGGGGAGAAAGTCCATATCCGGCTTCCAGTACAGCCGTGACGCGATATCAGGCTGTGACGAATCCCCACTGGTCTCCTGCTCGAGCGCGGCCAATTTCAGCCCCTTGACCTGGAAAACAATCTTGCCCTGTGCGTCCTTGGCGGTTCCATTGCACTGCACCGACCCCCTCGTTGCTCGATGCCCATGCGCAAACATATGAATATCCGTTTCCGATGGTGCAATGTATATCGATTCCACCGCACTGGGCAAATAAACCTTGTTGAAGTTGCGCGGCTGCCCGTACGCCGTTGCAGCGCCAAATAACTGAAAACAGAAATCGATCGTGGTGGGATGCATGGTGTACGTGGATTCACCCGCAGCATATTCATTCGAAACCGTGGCCTTTGCCACCATCTCCGTCGTGCCTGTGGCGATGTCGCGCAAGCCCTGGAATCTAGGCCCGTATCGGAGACCAGACTGTTTCATGGCCTGGTAACATCTGCGGGAGGGAAGCTTTCGGGGACACGGAGCATAGTAGTTGGGGTTCCGTGGCTCGTATTCTGAGCCTGCGCGAACCTTTCCAAAACAGTGCTTGGTCCATGTTCCGTTATAGGTCATGATGCTGAATTCGTAAAAGGGCGAGTCCAAGGACGTGGTGAGACGGAGAGGCTTGAGGGAGGTGATGACTTCAATCTCAGCCTGCTCGTTCAGCACCATCGCAGCTGCAAATGTCACGTCCTGAATAGTGAAGTCCTCTGTGCCCGTTAACTGACGAATGGCCTCCCCAGCCATCGCAAGGTAACCGGCGCCTGGGAAGACGATATCGGTGGATACTAGATGGTCAGATATCCACGGGACATCCTGCGGCCGCAGCACATTCCTCCACAGCGGCTCTAAATCCGAACCCTCTGTCACTCGACTACCGAGGATGTCATGGTGACTGAAGCGACGTAATCGCCAATCTCTGGACACACGGCTCTCATCCCAATATTCCGTGTCGTGGTTCCAGGGGTATGGAGGAAGACAGGTCAACACCCTTCCAGGGGACAGAGTGGCAAAATTTACAGTTGCTCCATAAACGTATATCTCCCCGAGACAGCGCAGGAGGGCTTGGACTGCGTGGGTATTTGGTATTAATGTGGAGATATATTGCACGTTGGTAGCGCTCTTTGCTGCTAGGATTTGACGCAGTGGGCCTTGCAAGGCAGCATGGGGACCAACTTCGATGATTATCTGGGTGTCCCTCGTGTCCTCGAGGAGTGCCTCTACGGCGGAATAGAAGAGAACTGGAGATGTCATGGTTTCTCTCCAGTAAGCAGGGCCTAGGGTTTCGTTTTCCGAGAGGAATGTGCCCTTGACGCTAGAGTAGAGTGGGACGGTGGGTTTCTTTACGCTGATGTGCGTTTCGATCAACCTTTCGTACTCGTCTGCAGCAGGTTTGATCTGGTCTTATAGTGGTGTAAGCGGACGTTAACTTAGGATTCTGACTGAGAACGTACCCGAGTGATAGGCCACCTTGACCTTGAGCTTCCGAGCAAAAGTACCCGGAGAATGCTCGTCGATGTTCTGAATCACCTTGTCTAACTTCTCCAGATCTCCAGATATGGTCACATTACTTGGACTATTCTCACAGCCAACAACCACGCCATCAACTAGCAATGGTGTTACAGCCTCTTTACCAAGCCCCACTGAGGCCATTCCACCAGGCACTGGGGGATTGCGCGATACAAATCCGCGATAGAAGGCCAATATAATTGCCTCCTCCTGTGTCAGTGCACCTGCAGCGTACGCCGTGGCGATTTCACCGCTAGAATGCCCAATGACGGTATCCGGCTGAATGCCCCACGAACGGAGCAGGTTGACAATCACGATTTGAATTGCCGTGCACAAGGGCTGTGAGAACTCCGGTTGCGCTAGACGTCTTTCTTTCTCCTTGAACGAGATCGTGACACCTTCTGGCCATTTATCGGTAAGTGCATCTTCCAGGGACCACCATGGACGCTCGGGTAGAGCCACCAGGGCCTTGTCGAGCGCCTGCACGGTCTGTAGAGCATCGGGATAGTGCGAGAGTAATTCTCGGCCCATACCCACCCATTGCGCACCCTGGCCTGAGAAAACAAAGTTTATCTTGGGAGGGCTGCTGGGGACTGTCCCTGTCGTTCCGTCTAAAGGAATGTCTCCGGTTATGGAGTATGTCCGCACGGGGAGATGCTCTCGACGGGCACCCAACGTGTACGCTAGATCCGCGGCATCTTGGGGATTTGCATCGAGATGAGCCTTGGCGTCCGTGACCACCTTGTTTAGAGAAGTCGGGTTGTTTGCAGAGAAGACGAGTAAGTGATTCTTTGGCGCCTGGCCGGGCTTTGATACATCTGTTTCTGGAACCCCGAAAGAAGCTGCGGATTCTAGAATGACCTGCAGTCGTAGTCAGCGCATGGTCTGCTGGTATATGATCACCTCGGTGACGTACTGCTGCATTTGCACCTCCCACACCGAATGAATTCACACAGATCCTCGCTGCACGGCCCTGTGGCCACGGTGTAAGGTCGGTGGGAACTGTGAGCTTATCAAAAGGAACTGCGGTTTTCTTTAGCCAAGCCGTATAAAGAAAGTGCTGCTTCCTTACTTTTAGGATTTGGTATCTCAAAATGTATATTGGGCGGAATGACCTGCTGCTGCAGTGCAAGGACAGCTTTGATCACACCGGTGATCCCAGAAGCGCCTTCAGAGTGCCCGAAATTCGGTTTACACTGGATCAGCGTTAGACGCTAACCGGGGCACATGGTACTGAAAAGGAAGACCTCACCGTCCCAATATAAACACCCTTTCCTCCAAATACATTTGCCACGGCTTGAGTTTCAATCGGGTCACCTGTTCAGGGAGGTTACGCTCAGTATACAGTCATCAAATCACTTTGAAGACATTCCCACCCGTGGGCGTGCCAGTGCCGTGACACTCGACAAAACCGATATTATCGTAGTCGCGGAGACCCGCCGTCTCATAGGCGGCTCGCATGAGCGCTTCATGGCTTTCCGAATTGGGGTGTGTGATCCCCGGAGTCTTTCCGTCACTGTTGCTGGCTGTAGCACGGATAACGGCCTGTATTGGATTCCCATCCTTGATGGCGTGGCTGAGCGGCTTGATATAGAGGGCATTGATGGCCTCTCCACGACCATACCCATTCGCTCGAGCATCGAAGGTCTTGCAGATTCCGTCTGGGCCGACGACACCTTGCTCGCACATGGCGATGGTCATACTGGGATTGAGGATCAAGTTCGATCCGGCGACAATGGCACCACTGCACTGGCCGCTTCCGATAGCTTTGCATGCCATGTCGAGGGCAACCATAGCTGCTGAGCAGGCGGTCTTGACAGTTACACTCGGCCCCTTCATATTGTACTCGTAGGATATGCGGTTGGCGAAGATGAACTAGGCAGCCGTTAGAATCGACCTGTATCAGAGGACCGGGATTTGCCATACATCACTATACCCTATCATCCTATATGTTCCGCCATCCTGGGTATCTTGGTTATGCAGATTATACCAGTCCTCCCCGAATGTCCCCACATAACATCCGATATCTTTCCCCGACCAGTCGGTCTCGCCGCCATTTTCCAGTGCTTCTCGAGTGACCTCCAGAAGTAATCGCGACTGGGGTTCCAATTTCTTGATCTCTGCACGGGTCATCGAAAAGAATGACGGGTCGAAGTGGGCAATGTTTTCTTGGAGAAAATTCCCATACTGCGTCTTCACCGTGCCGCCTTTGCCATGGGCCTCGTAGAATGCGTCGACGTTGTATCGGTCCTCTGGGACTCTAATACGCCCGTCTCTCTTGTTAACGAGCATGTCCCAGAACTTGGCAGAGGTGTTCACCCCGCCGGGGAGGCGCATGGCCATCCCTACGATGGCAATGGGCTCCGGAACCGGTGTTTCCTGGGTCATCTTGTTCGCTTGTGGATGTGTCATTTCTACGGGGGGTATTTCGGCTTCGGTGTGCTGGCATCCTGCTTATAAGATACGGACTGTACATTTACTAGTAAACCTTCCCACGCCTCGTTGTCCCCCGCATTGACTGTATATCCCTCTTCGGAAATCCACACTCTGCAGGGTTGAAGACCTGGTGGCCAAAACCTGGCCAGCATGTGTAATCTGTGGCTCATGCGGTGGCTCCCCTTGCATCGGCCAGCTTCCTCACGCTGGAAAGGACAGGGATACCTAAGAATAGAAGTCACTTGTTCGTCGCCACGAACTTTATTCTTGGGATCGGGAGGAATATCACAATGCTTTGCCCAGGATATGCAGTTCAACAATGCATGCCCGCCGCGGAATCAAGATCAGATGTGGCGGTTGGCAGTGAGGTAAATGATGACGCAGTGGGCGACAAATCACACTGACGCCCGAAGGTCACCTGGCAACTCTTGTCCCTTGCTCTTCGAAAGGTCAATCAATCTACAGGCTTTAAGGGGGTCAAAAGATGGGAGGTTGTTCCGGCTCCGGATTAACGAAAGGCGAGTGTGGCGGATTGACCCGAATATGAGTGGTTGGCGTGGTAGCCTGACAAGTGTTATGGCTACCTGACTACTACTGCCTGTCTCTCTTGAAGTATATCCCAGGAATACCAGTGCTTGCGCGAGGTCATCCATGGCTTTAATTAGAACTAGTCTTGCTCGACGACTGGCTGGCCCCGTATAGTGGAATAAACGCCATCCTGGTCCACTGCTGCAACCAGTTCTCAACCAGCTCCTGATTCACCGCAGGAACCGACCTGAATGTCGGGCTGGAGCTCCGGGTATTCTCGTTCCTAAAGTCCAGCATACTCGGATTTGTATGGGCAATCAGATGCTCAAACAGGTGAAGCAACTGAGCGATCCCAGGAAATTTCCCGTAAACATCATTCATCCTGTCGAGCCACAGCTGGAGGTCCACCGCGCGAAGGTTGTACGTTCGTTCGATAATTGCGCTGACGGCGTCCCACGGCATTGGATGAGGGTTCACGACGTTGAAGGTCGGGATTTCATCTTCGCCCGGCGGGTCGTAGTCGGAGCAGACTATCTCGGCGATTATCTTGCCTGCTTTGTCCTGGGTTGGCGCCGCGGGTGAGTCTTAATTACGGCGATGGAGAGGGGGGAATAGGAGAGACGAACTGAGGGGACCCAATCCCCGCGTGCCCTACCATCGTTCGAATGGGGGACTACCCCCAGGCGTGCCGAGGCCCCGATCATCATGGGCACCATGTCTTCTGTCTTCCAGTGTCCCTTCACAGTCGTCGGCCCCCCTACCTGGCCCACGCGGATCACCGAGCATCTGACCCCCGCATGGGAAGCAGCATACGAGAGCACCCTCTCGGCGACAAACTTCGACTGCCCATATCCAGTATCCCACGGTAACCGCGCATCATCGACCAGTCGCTCCGGGACAGCCCCTTGGTGGTATAACTCCCAGTTCCAGATGGCAGAAACGGACGAGATGAACCACAGATACGGCCGTCCTTGAGCAGCTAGGGTGAAGTCAATCAAGCTCCGCAATCCATGGATATGGGACCCCTCAAAGCCTTCCAGGGGCGCGGTGAAGCTGACGTCCCACGCGGCGTGGATGATCGTGTCAACCCGGGTGGTCAAATCTGTATATGTAGGGCCGTCGAGACCGAGTCGGTCCTGGCCCAGATCAATCTGGACATACTGGATTTTCGAACTCGCTGCTTTGTTGGGGTCGAGACCGTACTTTTCAAAGATCGCCTGCTGTCGTGCCAGGGGGCTGGATGTTCGATTGAGGCAAAATACCTTCTCGATCGAGGGGTTCGCCAGTAGGGATGAGAGGATGAAGGAGCCGACGATACCGGTAGATCCGGTGAGTATAACCGCTTGTGGTTCGTCTCGGCCGATATCAGGGCGCTTCCTCCTGGGGAGACCTTGGGTGTACTTCTGAATGATGGCATCCATTGTTCGCTGGTTCCGGTAGAAGATGGGGGAACAGTGAATCTCAGCAGACTTGGGTATTGTTCTACAGTCAGCCTCATGGTCCTGATGAATTGTAACCAGGTCAACGATCCTCTGCCATAACCGCAGATGCATACATGTCTGCATCCCTTGCTGGACCGGTTCTCAACTCATCATCTCGTTCCCACTTCCACCCACGACGTTCCCCTCATTTGATATCTATTAAACAGGTCACCGCCATATCCTGCCAAGTCTCCCAGTCCAAAGACTCGAAATCTACCTCGCATCAAGTGTGCGATGGTCATCCGGCATCTATGCTACGTCATTGTACCACGTACCCCTTACTGGAGAAGGAAATCCGATAGTTCTGTAAGACATTTCCTGCCGAAGGCCTCAAACAGTAGCCCTCAAGAATCCCCCTTCCGAAAGGCCTGGATGCCTCTTCTCCTCACTAAATTGGAATTGAGGGCCACGGGTCGAGGCATGGCCCAACTCACTCCCAGCCTTGATTTGGCCCATTCTCACTTCCCTTACATGCACCGCACCTAGCAAAATAATGCCAACCTCCGAACCGGGTATTCTTGATGTGGTGATTGTTGGAGCTGGCGTCGGGGGAATCGGCACTGCCTACCACCTGCAGAAAACCCGCCCAGAGCTCCGCTACGTGATATTAGAGTCTCGGAGCGCAATCGGAGGCACATGGGATGTCTTCAAGTACCCCGGGATTCGATCCGACTCTGATCTCTACAGTTACGCCTATCCATGGCACCCGTGGACTGGGCCTCTGCTTGCCGATGGAGCTTCGGTCCGGGGCTACGTTGAGGATGCTGCTGTCGCCCAGGGCATCGACCGTAAAATTCTCTTTGGCCACGGGGTGACGGCGGTTGATTGGCGGCTGGACCTGACGGCGTGGAGGGTGAAAACCACTGGAGCGACCGGAGTCTTACGAGCCAAGTTTATTGTCTTTGCAACCGGCATATACGACCTCGCAACGCCGCTGGAGCCAACGATTCCAGGCCTACACCAATTCACGGGCCCAATTATAAACCCCCAATGCTGGCCCGAGGATCTTGACTACACTGGAAAGAAGGTCGTTATCGTCGGCAGTGGTGCTACCGCCGTCACTCTCCTCCCGGTCTTAGCTGAGAGGGCATCCCATGTTACTCTGCTGCAACGAAGCCCCTCATATATCATCGACCTCCCAAGTCGGGATAAAATTCCCTGGCTGCCGTCGAGAGTGAAAAGGTTTCTATGGATTTTCTTCTACCAAATTCAGTACGTATTCGCCCAGGTGTGTCCCAGATTGATGCAATGGATCCTCTCTCGATGGATGCAGCGCGCAATACCGAACAACGTCAACGCCGACCCCCATTTTCGCCCGCGTTATTATCCCTGGAAACAACGTATTTGTGCCTGTCCCGATGGCGACTTCTTCACTGCGTTGGGCCGAGAAAATGCAAGTATAAAGACTGACACAATAAAGACCGTCACCGAGGAAGGTGTACACCTTGGCTCGGGCGAGTTTCTCACGTCAGATATCATCGTGACAGCCACCGGCATGCGAATGCAGATCGCCGGCCGGGTGAAGATATCCGTGAACGGAGAGGAGTGTGTTCTTCCGGACAAGTTCATATGGAACGGGTGTATGGTCCAGGACATTCCGAATGCCTTCTTCGTCATCGGATATCCGTACGTCGCATGGACGTTGGGGGTAGAAGTGACCGCGCAGCGAATCCTACAGCTGTTGAAACACATGGACTCTCATAGTTTCACTTCTGTTGTCCCACGTACGGAGAGGGAGATGGAAACTCGGCCCCTTTATAACTTTGAATCAACCTATATCCAGATAGGTAGAAGCTTGATCCCCAAGATGGGAAACCGGTATCCGTGGAAGCCGCGAGCGGACTTCCTGGCGGACTATTTTGATGTGAAATGGGGGGCACTGGCCAGAGATTTGGAGTTCTCATAGTTTCATACTTTATACAACTTATAATCCACATGGCTCGTAGGTCCAATATGAATCTTCTACAGAGGAATCCAGTATGACCAAATATTCTATCTATCCCTCGAGGTTTATCAACCCCCTGACCTTTTCACACAAGTCCTGCATCTTGTACGGCTTGTGGATAATCTGGTCCATTCCAGCATCCAGCATTTCCTCCTGCTGCTCCTGCCTCACATTCGCAGTCACCCCGAGGACGCGGACATGTTTGCCCGTCTCCCTTTCCCACGATCGTAGAATCCGGGTCGCGGTGTTGCCATCCATCACAGGCATTTGCTGGTCCATGAGGATGCACTCGAAAGAGCCCCGTTGGTAAGCATCCAGGGCCTCTTGTCCGTTGCTCGCCTCCGTCACGTCAAACCCGGATCGTCTCAGCTTTCGCGCCATGATCTGCTGGTTTATGATATTGTCCTCCACCAGCAAGACTCGGGGGCGGTTAGGGTCCACAATGTTCTTCGGAGAAGCCTCCTGATCAGTCTGGCGAGCGAGCCCCTGAGGGTGCTCCTTTCCGCAATCCGTGGGAGCCTGTGGTGCTGCCTCCTTGATGTCTGCCACTGGCGGGCTCTCTGGAGTCTCAGGCGTGTCGATGTCCCGTTTCACTCCGGTCATCTCATCCCCTAGCTTGTGGATTCCGCGACACAGCCCTTCGATCGGGGTATGAGGGCGAGTGGTGGGCTCGTTCGTCACCTCTCCAGTGCATTGCCGTACCGCGAAGAAGAAGCCAAAGGTGCTCCCGCATCCTTCCTTGGAACTCACGCCGATCTCCCCCCCGTGAAGATGGCAGAGCTTTTGGCTGACGTTCAGCCCCAGGCCGAACCCGCCATAGATTCGGTCCGTCCGCGGCGTCGCCTGGTTGAAGCGCTCGAACAGCCGCTTCTGATGCTGGTCGCTGATCCCGATCCCCGAGTCCTTCACCGCAACCATCACGTACGCCAACTCGCCGGTCGCCCATTCCGGTTTCCTAGTCTCATCGAGGCGGAGTGCCGTCTCCGTCGACTTGAAGAAGACCACCTTAGGAGGGTACGACGGGGGGCGATCCCTCGACGCACCCACGGAGACTCGGATCTTCCTCTCGCCGTCTGCCTCGCGCGTGTATTTGATTGCGTTGGACACCAGGTTGACCAGCACCTGGCCCATGCGATAGATATCCGCCATTACCCACTGGATGCCAGCATCAGCGTAGGAGCGATCCACCACGTACTCGAGTCGGATATTATGCCTCCGCAGCTCGGGCTGAAACATGGTCAGCGAGCGACGCAGGTGTCGCGTCGGCTGCACCGATCGTGGGAGCAAGGTCAGCATGGCGGCATCCAGCTTCGAAAACATCAGCACATCGTCGATGATCTTCCTTTGATGCCCAACACAGAGCGCAATCGTCTCTGCCGCCTCCGTCACCCGCCTCGTCAACGCCGCTTCGTCGCCCTCATCCCGCACCGCCTCCAGGATATCCTCCGTGCAGTGCAGCACCGCCGACAGCGGGTTCCGGACTTCGTGACTGATCATGTCGATGAATTTCTCCTGCTGCTCCTTGTGATTGTGCGCTTCCCGGGCGATCTTCATTTGCGCCATCTCCGCCGCCTTGTCGGCGGTGATGTCGGCGACTGTACAGATGAAGCCTCCCCAGTCGCCCAGGCTGAGCCGGTCTGCGTCTTCGTCGCTCAGCGGTTCCAGGACTAGCGCGCGCCATGGGTTCCCGGTACCGCGGCTGCGATACTCGGTTCGCAGGTAGCATTTTGATAGCAAGGTCTGGCGGTAGCTCGCTTCGACCCGGGGTATATCCTCCGGGTGGATCGACTCGGATAACCGGTTGAATGCTGTGCCTTGTGCGCCGAGCTGGGTATCGCGAAAGCGCCGGTTGACGAACACTGGCTCGTCGGAGCGGTTGATAATCGCAAAGGCGACTGGGAGCATGTCCGCCAGCTGTTGGGACGAGATGGCGCTGGTGAGAGTGGTAGCCATGTCATGGGTTCTCTTCTTCTAGGATTGGAAGTACTGGTCTTCCTCTTGCTGGCAAGGAGATAGAGAGGCCCATGAGAGATGGCCCTCAATCTACCCGGGCCGTTGGGTCTTGGTTTCGTGGCAATGTCAGGTAGCGCATTTGTTGGGGTGATCTGGGGTTGTCCACTGGGCGTATCGTGCTATCTCATGCTGGTCTTTTCTCACACAGTCAGACACACGCAGCCAGCTTATCTCCTGTCATGATTTCCGTGGGCATCTGATGGATATAAAGTCCGCCGAAATCTCTCCGCTCCTGCGATGGGCACAAATCCATGACGTAGGGTGACGTCAAAATCGTTCCTCGGGCTGACCTGCGATGGTACCACGGCTGGACTTCACGGGTCGAACCCATGAGCCGCATACTTGGGGTTACATTGGGTTAATAACTTGATTTTATCGACGATGGTCGAACAGGAAGCGACCCAGGTAGTCGGTGCCGGTGCAGTTCCCTGAGTGACGAATCCACCGGCACACTGGATCGGATATTGACAAGGTTGCTTTGGCTCTTCGAGGATGACATGCGAGGGTCATAGCCAGGCTGAATAGGGCGTTTCAGCTGTCAGGCGAAGCGTATTATTGGACGGAGATATCTGCCTGGTTTGACGCAACTGACGTGGTGGTGACTGACAGGTACGGGTAGGGGGCTGTGTGGTGTATTCCACCAAGCGAATGAGATTCTTCCAGCAGTGTTGGTCTGAATATTCTCAATCCGTGCGCTTACCTAGATAGCCTGGAGACCTCCTACTATGCCTGGGATAACATAGGCTGCACTCTGGTGAGAATGGAGAAACGCTCAATTCATGAGATATCATCAACACATAACAACATAACATATATCTGTACAAAATGTACACAGAATTGCCACCCAAATCATGAAGGTAACCCTCTGGTATTGCGCACAATTCTCTAGATCATCGAGATCATCGTGCCAGCATAGTCGCAGCAATCGCCACCAGAATCATAAAAAGGATATACATCCCATATCCGAGAGGGCTAATCTTCGAAGCCCCAGAGGCCATACTACCTATCGTTAGAGACGGCGCTGGTATCCCCGAAACCGACAATTTCGTACTGTCCGATCGAGGCGGCGCGTCGTCTTTCTTTTCGTTCTCCTCTTTCTCTCCCTTTCCTTTCCCTCGCTGACTGGCTGGGTCTTCGGCTCTTTGGGGCGGCCGGGGAGACGGATTGCGGCCGTTGATTTCCGCCGGCGTAGGGGCCACAGAGGCCGACTGCTGGCCGAGCTGCAAGATCAAATTGGCAAGCTCCTCGTGCCCATAGACAGCTGCAATTCTGTACGGGGTGTCTCCCATCTCGTTCTTTCGCAGCACGTCGGCCCCAGCGTCCACCAAGCGGCGGACGGCAACCTCATCCCCTTCTCTCGCCGCGAGACCTAGCAGGTAGTTCAAATCCAGGCGCTGGTCTGCTAGCGATGCCCCCGCCTGGACAAACTTGGTGGCAATGCGACGGCGTCCGTAAAACGCAGTGACAATGGGCTGGCAGTTCCATTGATCGGGGATGTCGACGTCGGCGCCCGCCTCGATCAGAACGTCGGCCGCCTCGGGACAACTCCCGAGGGCCGTCAGATGCACCGGGGTCCGGCCGTACTTGTTGGGAAGATTCAGGTCGGCGCCGTGCTGCAGGAGTAAGCGTGTGATCTCGGCGTTGTCACTGGCGGCCATGTAGTGCAACGCGGATTGTCCCATGTCCGGGTCCACGACGTTGATCTCCTCGCAAGGGCCGTTCTCGAGCCGTGCTTTGATCTCATCCACCAGATCGGCGTTCGCGAGGGCCCACAGAGGCAGTGGGGTGTCAGCCGACAGTTGGGTGTCTGTCCTGCCCACCGCGCGGATGCTGGTCCCTGTGTCGGTTCGCTGGGGGGTCGGGTTGGGAGTCCCCTCGCCGGCCCGGGCTTTCTGTCGTTCTCGGGCGCGCCGCAGCATCTCCAGAATCTCATCATTGTTCATTTCATGTGCGATCCGCATCGGCGTCCGGCCGTGGTTGTCCTTGATCGTTGGATCGGCCCCGTATTCCAGCAGGACCTCTGCCGACTCCCTGCATTCCAGGCGCGCGACATCGTGGAGGGTCGTCTTGCCATTCACATCCTGCCAGTTGACGTCGAGCGTGGCATCGAACTGGAGCAGAATTCGCAGGATTTGATATCGGTTGTTACAGGCGGCCCCGTGCAGCATCCCGCGGTTGAAGCAGTCCTGGTGGTGCACGTTGGCGCCGCGGTCCAGCAGCAACTGCACGACGGGGATATGGTTGTGGTCGATCGCCCGCATCAGGGCCGTCCCCAACGTGCCGTATTGGGGGACCTCGGTGTTGGCCCCCTTGTCGAGAAGGGCATCCACCACGCCGTGATAGCCATACTGGGCGGCCGTGATGAGCGCCGTGTCCCCGCCATGTCGATCCTGGTGGTCGATGTCGATATCGGGGTGGGCGAGAAGGGCTTGGACGGCGGGCTCCTCGCCGTACATCGCGGCGACCATCAGGGCCGTCCCGCCCAGGGGGTCGAAACACTCCTTGTTGACCTCGAGTCCGGGCGAGGCGAGGAGCCGATTGATGATGTCGGCGTAACCATCCTTGGCCGCAAAGTGAAGTGCGGTGTACCATTTCTTCCGGGGATGTGCGATGTTGACGTCGATTCCCTGCACCTGCAGGAGAAGCTCCACGATCTCGACCTGGTTGCGAGCCGCCGCGTGAAGGAGGGGAGCCGCGCCAATATTGTCCACGATGTTGACCAAGGCCCCGGACTGGATCAACGCCCGGGCGACTCCCACCTGCCCTCGCTCGGCGGCAATCATGAGCGCTGTCGCCCCGTTCGCATCCTGAATGTTCGGATCAAAGCCCCCCTGCAGCAGCGCGGCGACCAGAGAGCTCAGGCCGAAATGGGTCGCCAGGTGTAGGCCGGAGCTGCCGTTCTTGGCCGCCCAGCTGGCCGAGCCTTCGTCATCCATGTACCACAGCACCTGGGTCGTGGTGGTGAGGTATCCGGCGTCGTCCAGCAGCCGATGGGCCTGCGTGCCGAGATCGTCGCTGGGGGTCTCCAGCAGGTGTTTCCCCCAGTTGACGGCCGCATAGTGCAGAAAGGGGTACTTCTGGAGCCGCGCGCGAAAGTCGGCCAGCTCGGACGGCCCCGAGCAGGCGCCGCTCTTGAAGCTGTCGAACAACAGATACGTCAAGCAGGTCGCGGCGAGCTTCCGGGCCCCGTCCGCGAACCATTCCGCGTGGTTCTCGTTGAAGTAATTCTGCGCCGAGAAGTGGACGAGGCGAGCGCAGTCCCAGTCGTCAAACACCACCAGGCCCGCGCACTTGTCGGCCAGGGTGCGCGCTTGAATGATATTGTCGCTGTCGATGTCCTCGTCCCCGTCACACACCGCCAGCGCATGCTCGATCTCGCTGACGGTGAGAGGCTCCTTGGCGAAGATCACCCACCGGAGAAACTCCATCACAGGGATCTTCGTATTGTCCGGCAGCGCGGTGATGCGCTTCATGGCGTCGGCGTAGGTCCCGTCCAGCTCCTTGGGGAGCGTCTTCAGCGCGGCGAGGACGCCCTTGACGTTCAGGTTCGAGTCCAGCGTGTCCATGTTGAATTTGGCGAGCAGGAACATGCCCCCGTTGCCCCGGACGACTTTCTCCTGGATCTCCCACCCGAGGCTCTTCTTCGCATCGACGCAGCGCTGGAGGAAACCGGACGACGCAATGCGCCAGTCCACGTACGTCTTCAGATCCTCCTGTACGGCGGTGACATCGATGACGAAGGCATTCCACTGGAAGCTAAAGCCATGCCCTCGGTGGCCACAGCGTTTGCCCTGGTCATAGCACGGCTTGCAGAGGTCGTAGCTGACGCGGCAGTCGGCGCAGTGCCACTGCTCCGTCAGGTTCTCCTCGTTACACCCATCGCAGTGGATGGCGCCATACGCGGTCTGGAATAGACTCATGATGCTGTGGAGGGGTCGTGCCGTGACCATCAGATTCACGTGGAGATGGAGATCCTTCAGCGTCCTCACCAGCACGGCGCGGTCTTTCTCGCTGGTCAGCTCGTCCAGACCATCCACCACGATGAACACCTTGGGGAAGGATTTGAGGGCCTCCGTGAGGGCATCCTTGATCTCGTTCTGATCCCGGGTCCCCGCGACGATGTGCTGCGAGAACTTGTCGACCATATCCTGCGTCAAGACTGGGTACTTCTGGATGATCTGTTTCATCACGCTGGCGATCAACGTATCCACCGACTGCGACCGGGAATCGTCCCATTTGCAATACAGAGAAACCACGGCGGCATCCTCCACCCCCCCTTCTCTCGAGTCTCGCAGGCGCTCCAGCTCGTGCACGACAATCGACGACAGGAAGGTCTTCCCTGCGCCGGGGATTCCCGGGCCGAAAAGCACGGTGCCCTGCCCTTCTCGCCATGTCTTGAACTCGCCGCGCTCGAGGAACCACTTGCAGGTGCCCTCGTGGTGGTCCCCGAAGATCTGTTTCTGTTTCGAGAGGAAGTCCAGCTCCGTCAGCCACGCGATGATCTCCTTCTTGCGCCCTTCGTCGATGGCTTGCTTGACCGCGTGGCCGTCCCGGTAGATATCCTGCGTCAGGGAATGGGTCGACTGCGTCAGGGCGAGCTGGAGGGTATGCTGGAGCCGATGGACCCGCTCGATCGCCTGCAGCACGTCCTGCTGATTGAACGGCCACGCGAGGGTCTGCCGCAGTTTCCCATGCGTGGACTGGACCTTCAGTTTCTCCTCGAGCCTCGTCACCTCCACCTCGATGTCGTGGATGATTCCATCCGTCGCGAACAGCGGGAGTAAATGCGGCGGGATCTTGTCGTCCACCAGACTGTCCGGGGCCAGCTGCTGCTGGAGGGAGGTGATCGAGAGCCACAGATGGGTGATTTCCTGGCAGAGCTTCAGGCGGTCTTTGCCTCCGCTCTTGATCTGGCTGATGATTCCGACGATTTGAAAGGCGGCCGTGGCAATGCCGGCCACGCTGGCCATTACACTTAACGGATCCATCTCGCTGGCAGCTCCTCCATAACCCTATGGATTGAGGGCGGACGGATGAAGAGATGACATGTCATGATCGAGAAATATTCCCCCTGTCCTCGTCAAGGAGGGGCCGATCAAATTAATAATAATACCCCCAGCCTCGAAAAAGCAACACGACCAGCCCCCCGCCCCCCAAGACCAGACCGAGAGCCCTCGCACGGCTGAGCCCCTAACAAGACGTTAGTCCGAGCCAGGGCCAAGCCAAGTTCAACCAACAGCTGGGGAGTGCAGCTCACTTTGCTCACCTCTGGCCCCCGGATGGCCAATTATAGCGAGGGTTAAGAGGAGATTGGCATAGCGGCTGCAGGCGTGGGATTTTAGCGCTCTCAGCTCGTGTTGGACCTTGTTGCCTCTCCTTATCCACCAATAAACTGCTGGCAACCAACCAACTAACCCTGGGATCCCACAAAAGGATTCCAAACCCGATTTTCCCGAAGAGAAAAGGGCTTGTGCGGGATGAAGCCGACCTCAGAGTCATGGGGAGAGCCCACTCTGGAGGCTTGATTGATTGCGAATTTCCTGCGTCTTCGATCTCCATCTTGATCCTGTCAACCGGGTTATGGTAGGGTTGTTCCTGGAGCACGAAGTCAACATAGGTTCCCAAGGGAGGGGAGCTAGGCAGAGATATATTTCTCGCCCGGATGACCGGCTGTGCCACGTTCATCCCTGCGAGTGCGTTATATGTGGAAGATGACATAGCCCAGGGAGGAACAACGCGAAATATGTTCTTACCAACGATACGAACAGGAGTAGCCAGCCCATTACCCACATTCCATGTTTATACATGCCAAGTACTTAGTCCAACGACAGTCTTCCCCAGTCGACTTCGGAGTGCACTAATGATGATCTTGATCGCTAAAATACACCGGGGATTCTAGCCTGGACGTGATTCGAAGACCCACCAGTCAGCACCTTATATCCATAGCGCTCCAGGCCAGTATATCAACCGAGAACCAGAGCGGCCTACCTGGAGTGGATTTCGATTATGATGGATGTCTAGGTATGATCGATCCCGCGGTCGATCCCGCTGTGATCTACCATCTCGGCGTAGGGTTTGTTGATGGTCCTGCCTTGCGATGTCGAGGCAATCTCTGGACGAAAGTTCTTAAAATAAAACTACATGGATCCAGATTCGAGAATCAAAAGTACACTATCTTTTATGGTTAAATTTCTTTTTCGAGTTCCATTTCAAGAGTAGGGCACCCCTGTAAGTGGTTCTTAGTAGAGAGGGTAAATCGTAACAAGTGCAAAATGAAATGTATCTATTCTTATCACGTTCCATGAACCATCGTCCCAGCAGGAGATCCAGGTCTTTTCACCTTTGCCGGTCGCCCGGTGGGTGCTGGGAGGTGGCCGCATTGAACATACGGACGGAGGAACAAGTCGTGATCTTGCTCATGCCCCGGACGACCTCAAGCCGATTCAAGAGCGTTACAGGGCCATCTCCACCCCCCGGCTGAATGGCGCCCGCGGGCGAGGACAGGGACATCTGGATCTGCTGCTCGATCTGCTGGGATCGCAGCGCCAGTGTCTCCAGAATCCCCCGGGCCCACACTTCCCGGCCGGTCTCGTCGTCCCGGAAGAGGCATTGCGTGTCGTGAAACCGCGGATCGGCACTGCAGAGCGCCTCCAGTTCGCACCGCAGGGCCTCCTCCGCGAGCGGGGAAATCCAGTTGGAATCGAAGGGGCCCTCGCGGTGCGGCCAGGAGCGTATGAGCTCGATGGCTCGCCACCGGACCTGGTAGTCCGCGCACAGGATAGCCGCCATCCACAGGGGAGGGAGGATGCCGGTTTCGAGGGTCACCGTCGGCCGCTCCGGGTATTTGTCGAGGATTCTCTGCACGAAGTCGACGACTTCCGTGAGGTCCGGGGTGTAGGACCGCCGGGCGGCCTCGTTGTTCCCCTGCAGGCAGCTCCGGATGAGCACGGGTAAGCTGAGCAGATACAGGTACATGATGTCGGCGGATCTCTGCGCCTTGCGGTTGAGGTGGGGGTAGGAGCTGGTGTAAAAGGGCAGGAAGGCCTCCTTGAACCGAACCATCTCGGCCCAGACGGCGAGTTGCTGCGGCTGCAACATCCCGTATCTCTCCCTCGCTTCCTCGTCCGGGATGCCAATGGATTGTCCGCTGAAACGATAGGCGCCGCAGAGGAGCGCTTCAAAGGCTCGGCGGGCCTCGTCCAGGGCCCCGAATGGCGTCGGGGGTTCTGCGGGATCTCGTCCATTGTCCCGGGAGTCGGCGGGCTGTGCGTCGAGGGGGAGGATCGGGTGTCCCGCCACATAGTGTGCGGATGAGATATCCAAGCGCGCGAATGTTGAGACAAGGCTATTGCTGAGCTGCTCCCGCCGGGGGGAATGGATTCGAAGCTGCTGGTCCGCCTGCAGCTCCTTGAGGATGAGCAGCCCGCTCTTGAGGTGTTTGAAGGCCCGGTCATACTGGCCGCACATCCAGTCCGCCAGGACGAACAGCAGGCAGCACACCAGGATGACCTCGCGGAGTTTCGGATCCTGGGAGGCGTGGCGGTGGGTGAGAAGCGTAAAGGCCCGCCCGAGCTGCTCCTGGGAAAACTTATACCAGGTGTTCTCCCGCAGATTGACCGGGATGATCAGGGGCATCCCCTGGTCCTCGAAGATCTGGTGGATGGCACTGAGCGCGACCACCGCGTGGTAGACCGGGGGCTCGGACTGGCTCAGCTGCAGCACGAGCTGGTCCCAGAGGGGGCAGTCGAATAATTCGAGCAGCGTGGGGACGGTGTGGAACTGGAAGTAGGAGAAACATCGCCGCTCGTCGGAGGTCATGGCCCAGCGAAACCCCTCGTGGATTTCCACTCCTGGGGGGATCAGCTGGGGGGCCCCGGTGCTGCTCCTCACCACGACCTTGCCCGCCGGCGGCAGCCGGTGCACCTCATAGCCATCGCACTTGCGACCGTTCAGCGTACAGTTTCGACAAGCCACGGGGGTTTCGTCGCATTTGATGTGCCGAGCTCTGTTGGGGGGGCAAAAGGGGAGGGCCAGGGGTGATCAGTACGCTTTTATTTCCCGCAATTTTTTCCCTTGGACACTTACCGGCAGGTCCGGCATCCAGTCTTCGATCGCGGGCCACCGGCTCTCTGTCGGCTGGATAGTGGTTTCTGGGTCAAAGACATTGGAAAGAACCGATGGCCACCGGTTTGCAAGCGAAACAAAGCCGACCTGGCTGCTCGTCGCGCAGCCGCCGTCCCAGCGGTTGAAATTGGGCGACCTTGAGGCCGCCGTGGTGTCGTCGCTGCCCTGGCCGATCCCGCTCTGCCACGGCCTCCCTACTCTGTAGAGAATAATTACTAGTATGAGCCAAAAGCCGGTCCCATACTAGGCCACCAGTCCCAATGAAAGTGGTCGAAAAGGGTGCCGCTTTTTTTTGATCAGTCATCGATACCAGGAGCCATGATTTGTAGTTAGGGCACGGAGGACACTGGCCAAGAAGACCATGGAATGAGAGACTCATCCAACCATTTTGCGTGAATCCCCGGTGGCGTTTCCATCACGGTAAGGCCCTGCCCGTGGAGGGTGCCCGTGCAAGATATCCCTGCTATCTCCGAGCATTATGATGCATAAAATGTGGTTCTGTTGGTGCCGCCAGATGGGCATGAGTCATCATCCTCCTCGCCGTCATTCATCCGTCCGCCGATGCTGCAGATCTTGGATGGGCGGGTTCCCCTTGACCACCACCAGCAGCCGCCGAAACGGCCAGGCGATGGCGCTCAATGCCTGGGGTGCCATCCGACGCCCGGATGGGATCTTGGCCGGTGTCGAGGAGGCCCCGTGCGGTGGCCGCCGATGCGGGAATCACACATGTTCAAGGGAGAGTATGCCTGTGGATGATAGTGGTCGTATCCGTAACGGACCCAGCTAGCCCGACTAGCCGATCGATGGTCAGTTGGGGTTTATTGGGCACTGGGCGCGGCCACCCCGTGCGGCAGGATGAGGTAGGATGATACAGGGACACTGGGAAATGCATTTAACCAGCAGGCCCCCCCCAAACGGAAACACTCCACATTTACAGGGTACAGTCACGGCGTTACCTGAGCAAGCCGACGCACCTGATACAGCTGACTTGCATAATATTGGTAGCTAGTTTAGTGCCCGGGCCTCTCGGCGACCACTGTCAATAAGCATGCTTAATGCCCTTCGTCGCCGGAAGGGTTTTAGCTTCCAGTCCATCCCCATGGGAGGTCCGCCCGGCCTCCTGCTCCCGGGTCGAGCCAGGCCTCAGGCCGAGACATCTCGTAGGATTCAATGTTCAGTGCGAGGAGCATGGTCAACGGGGTTCGGACGACGAGCCTCGATCTGGGGGCCGGAATCAACACGACTTTGCGAACAATGGTGGTTGGATCGACCAGGGATTCCTCGGGGACACACTGGCCTGCCATCTTCAGTATTTATTCTTGTCGGGCATGCCATGGACCGGCCGAGCTGTGCATGTAGTGATTATAAATTCAACCCGGTAGCGAGGTAATCCACGGTTATCGAGGCACTGGGCACTGGGCATGCCCTTCCGGTTCCCAGCACCCCGAGGCCGGCTAGAGGGAATCCCGGCTAGCGGGTGGCCGCGAAGAGTCAGTCCCTGTGTCTGTGCTGCCGGGCACCCGTGGCTGCGAAGGGACCAGCTTCCCTCTTCCTTCCATCTGCTGGTTAGACCTTGGGATTGGGCGAGTGGGCCATGGGCAAGCAATGCACCGGCCAGCCAACCAGCACCCGGGGGCATGATTGAACCATATATTGGGGCCTCAAGCTGATTGGAGAGGAATGGAGATCAGTCATGCCTAGGCAGATTAGTCGAGTGCAAGGTGATTAATGATCGGAACACGCTACGGGGATGTGTATTTGATGTTTATTTGTAGGTGGCGTCACAGCCCCCCCCCCGGACGCTAAGAAGTTTGACGAGCAGGCCAATCATCGCCAGGTCCTGGCTGACAGATCCTCTCGCCAAGGGCATATATGGGGGGAGAGCGCGACCAGACATGGATCGGGCGGCCCTCGATTGGAGAGTTGGCCTGGGGTATTAGGGTGATCTGCCCGGTGTCGTTGCCTCGGCCTGTACATGCAAAGAGATAATAGGCAGTGTGCGGCTGTTCGGGACGATTGGGATTTTTCTTTTTTTTTTTTTTTTCCCTTGCTTCATCTTCAACTTCCGTAACTTATCGCCGGTCCGATCATTAAGCAGACACTACGATTTTCAGCATGGCGCCGAGGACCTATCCAGATGAGAATACTAGGCCCGAGTGGAGTCTCAGAGACTTCGATCCCGACTTTTCTTCCGGCGAAATCCCCGTCGAGATCCTCGAGCTGAGCCGCCGGCTCCTGTTCCACCGGCGACCCAACAGCCAAACATCCACAGAAGCCCGAGTCGCGAAGTCCGCCCCAAGGAGCAAGAGACGGGGTCGAGCATTGGTTCAGGAAAACGACGGGGATCTAAGGGGGGTGAGTGCCGCATGTCCAACCCGCGCAGGCAGCAATCCCGACGCCTAACCACCTCTGCAGCAACGACGGGAGCCACTCTGCCTGGCCCCGGCCGGTTACCAGGCGCAGAGGGAAGA
Organism: Aspergillus panamensis; assembly: GCA_027569225.1. Taxonomy (NCBI): domain Eukaryota; kingdom Fungi; phylum Ascomycota; class Eurotiomycetes; order Eurotiales; family Aspergillaceae; genus Aspergillus; species Aspergillus panamensis. The sequence continues at coordinate 31,869 of JAPDER010000073.1, read as the reverse complement.
TGAGATCGATCAACTCAGTGACCAAGTGGCCCACCTGGAGGAGAAAATGCTTCTGGTCCAGGATCTCTTCCTGAACCTCCACACCGCGGCGGCGAACGCCGACCCCTCGATACCCCAAGGCCTGTTGGAAGCGCAACTGCGCGAAGACTTGCAATTAATCCTGGCGGACACCGAGCGACTCTACAACGCGGTGGGCTCGGGGTCGACGGCGAGTCCACCGTTGAGTCGTGATTTCCTCAGTCCACCGGCCAACACAGCTGCCGCCGGCTCGTCGGGGACTCGATCTCATCGCCCAGCGGGGCTCCGGAGCCCCGACAGCAACTTGAGGCTGCCATAGGATATATCATGGATGGTGGCACAAGAGATTTGATGATACCCTTGAAGATTATTAATATATTGTCCCAGTTTCTAATCCAGTTGAGACCGACCCCTAGTTGTAGGACCTACCCGAATAGCAAGTATTCTGCTTCAAGTCAAGACCCAGTCCTCCCTAGCCAAGCATAATATTCCGGGACTGACCGAGTCGGTGAGTCGGTGCTTTCTGGAGGTGGTGTTGAATCCTGACGAAGAGATGGCGTAAGGTCTGGTTTCGCGTCCTCCAGTTCATGAGAGACCCAGCATGGATGGCTTGTCCCTGGAGTCATTTGAAGGTCAGAACTGTCAAAAAACCCACCAACCAGCATGTTCTTCAACCTTCCACCAGATGAATCATTCAAAGCCATGAATTTTCCGCGATGAGCTACTTCCCCTTCGCGCCCACTATCAAATCAACCACAGCGCGGCTCGAATTGCGTGGCTTTTGCTAGAACCACAGAAGAATTCAACCTTGGTAATCTCTCACTAGAAGTGTTCAGGTTTGTGCAGCCTTGATAGATGCCTTCTAGCAGTGCCCCTACTCGGGCGGCTTTTCTTTTCTTTTCTTTTCTTTCTTTCTTTCTTTGATTTCCCGACCCTCCCCGTCATGTCCCCTGGGTCGTGCGATCTCGTCGACCACTACGGATCAGCCAACATCGATTTCCACGTCGTCTGCTACTACATCTTAGTCCAGTGACGACACATCTCTGAATTAAATACAACATGTACCTAATATACGGGGAGGATGTACCCTATACTCTAGGTGATAGATACTGAGACCGGGTTGGTCTTTGGATGGATTTGGCTTATCCGGGCAGCCAAGATATGTATCATGAAGATCATTTCCACCCCCAGCATCGAGTAGCCTCACCTTTGAAATGGGGACTGGATTACGCTTGTTATTGGCGGTTTATGGGCCGTCTTACTTCATGACACCTCCCTCTGTCTCAGCCGCACGAGCTCTCCAACTCCCCGCACTTGGCAACGCATCCATCAAACAGAATGTGAAAATTTTCGGCTCTTTCAACTTGCATATCGTTACAATGTACGCTCCTCTCCCTGTCCAGACCCTTTGTTAACACACAAATTGTCGTTGACCCGCCCTGTTATCTGACATCCCGGCTCCATCGCTCCAGGATCTCGCACAGCGCCAAAGTATTTGTGCGAATCGCCTTTTAAGGACTGTGCCGCGCTTCCTCCCAGAGCAAGGGACGGATCTTCCTAGCTGGCCAGACGCGCGGAGGCTGCTGTGGCCTCTCAGGGTCCTTCTGCTCTCCACCAACCGGAATCTGGCTGCAAGGACGGGATGGGACAAAATAGGCATCGAGTCGGGATTATGCAGGGTGTTGGATCGTTCTTTGGGTCTGGATTCGTCCGTCTATACGGTAGAATTCGCACGCGGATATCTATGGGATCCCGATGTGTTTGACACCTAGGACTCGATCCTAGTGACGCTAGTTCGGTAGAATAGGGGTAGCCATGTCTGGAAGTGGGTGCGGGCGAATCTGGAGTTCCTTAGGGAGAATAGGGGTATGATATAATAGAAAAATTACTGAAGGTTGAAGCCGCCAAACAAAGCAGCGCCATGATCCTCTTCCACTTCTGGATGTAAGCCCTAAAGAGCGGGATTCCCACCGGGGCGAAGAACGCCTAACACCGCCCCCGCTTCTGTGCGTCCGTGGCGCAGTGCCATAACGCAGCTATTAAGCTGTCATCACGGCCAATCAAAGGTCAATCCCACACGAAAACCGCGTGAGCAAGCTACATATACGCCCGGGCACATCCAATCCTCTCGGAATCAGGCAATCAGGAACCAGTGATGACCCATATAAACCGACATGCCCTCCCCCCCCCCGGTGGGAACCTACTTCACTCCGTACCCGAGAGAGCCCTCTCTCCCTCCTAACCTGGTCCACCGACCAACTCCAGGCCGCAAATGTCTTGCTCCTTCCCCTGGACCTCCCACCGCAGTCCGGCCATGGAGGAGCAACCCCCCGGCTACCTCGAAGCCACCGCCGTGCAGTCCAACTCGGCCGCGCAGGCCGAAGCCCAAGCACCCCTCAAAGGCCAGGAGACCAAATACGCGCTGCTCTCCCTCGCCTGCTCAGACCGTATCCGGCTCGTGCGCTTCCCCGAGCCCATCACGGCGCTGGTAGCCGAAGTGCTCCAGAGCTTCTGGCCGAAGGGGATCCAAAACGTGCGCCCATTCGACGATAGCCTCGAGATTAAATTGAAGGGGAACCCGTTCGCGTACGAGACGGACACGGAGAAGATCGCGATCCGGGTGGTTATACTGGGTCTTTTGAGTGCGTTGGCGAGGGAGGGGTGGTGTGTCCTGCCTGGCGCGGGGGGGATAGGGCGGGTAGGGAATTATTCGGCGTTTGGACAGAAAGGTATTGTCGTATTTTCGCTGGGCAGTGGTGGTATCCAGACCTGCATTCAAATACTGTTACTGACGACGAACAGATAGCATCATCTTCCAGCTCACAGAACCCAAGCAATACTCTTGGCTCTGTGTCTCCTGCGACTCGAGCGATCTCATCCATCTGATCAACGCCCCGAATGAACTGGCCACGACCATGATCCAAACATTCGGCAGCAGGGTTGAGTCGTGCAATAAGGACCTCGTGTCGGGGAATTTCGAGCTCAAGTTCAAGGATCGGCTCTGGTCTCTCCCGAGCGGGAAGGGGGCGATCCGGAGTGGGTTGGTCGTCTTGGACCTGGTGCAGTGCCTGCAGGATCATGGGTATACGATCGGCTCGAGTCTGGACCTGGATGGGGGGTCGGGGGGGAGTTCGTATCGGAGTAGTGGCGACACGTGGTTTTGCTATCGGTGATTTGCCTCAACCGGCCTCAGGAACTGAATATGTATGTGGGTTCTGGACTGATGGATGGGGGGGGGGGGGGGGGTTATGGTTGAACCGACCATAGAACTTGTCTTCTATATCCATTCAAATGCAACATGTAGACACCTACACACGCCAACGCCCGCGATGCCAAAAAAAAATCCAATATGTACTTGTCCAGGCTTTCATTAGCTTTCATACACGGACCTAAAATAATCCCTTTTTGTTCCTGAATTTCACCAAGGAAAACCACAGACACATCAACCCCATGGATCCAGACAGCATGATGATGCCACAGAAGAGTTGGACGTTGATGAACCTCAAATCAGAACTGCCACTCGAACCGATAGACGCTAAGGCGCCTGCAATCGGGGCCCCGATCAGGGTCGCGAAACTGCTCATGCTCTGCGCCATCCCCAGCCAGGTGCCCAGGAAGGTCGGGTCGGGGCAAATATGCGGGAAGACGCTGGTGGGGAGGGGGACGAGAGCGCCGGAGATGCCTCCTGCAGATCATTAGCCAGGCGAACTGGAAATTGGAATCGGAGGAGCGATGTACCGTAAAACGCAGCGAACAGAATAAACCGCACCACGGTGTCCGCACTAATCCAAGCGAGACACAACACACTCGATGTAATCCCGCACACGATCCACGGGATCATCGCGCCGTAGTGGTGAGCCGCGGTGGTGGTGACGACTCGGCCGACGATCGAGCATCCCTGCGAGATGATGAGGATGTACAGGCCGAGAGAGCGCGAGGTGTGTAGCTTGGTCTGCGCGAAAATCGGCATGTAGTAGTACGGGATCATATACCCGAGGTAGAGGAGAAAATTCGCCACGGTGAAATTCCAGAACGGGAGATCCCTCAGCGCCCTCGTGTCGAAGAGTCTTCTCGTGGGAGCACTTCCACTTCCCCGGCCGACTTGGCCCGTATTGTCCACTCCCCAGAGCAACATGAACCCGGCCGATACGAACAGGACCAGCATGACGAAGCCGATGATGCGGACCGTCCAGGGGAATCCTACTTGCGGGAGCAGCTGCTGGAACATGAGCGTGTAGATGACGCCGCCCAGGGGCGCACCACTCGTCGCTACCCCCAGGGCTAGAGCTCGTTTGCGAGAAAAGTTCCGGCTCACGAGCGCAATCCCGGGGATATACAGCAGGCCGAAGCCGAGGCCGGAGCAGATGCCCTGGCTGAGGAGGATCTGGTAGTATTCGCGGGCGAGACTGAGCATCATGATCCCGAGGACGGACAGGGCACTGCCGGTCAGGATCATCGCTTTGTAGTATCCACGGTCGAACAGAGGTCCGGACACCAGGCCACCGATCAGGAGCAGCCATGATTGAATGGTGCCGACCCAGGAGATCGCGGAGGTGCTCACGGAGGGGATGAATGTGAGGACGTAGAACGATTGAAAGGATCCAAACGTAAACGCCATGCCCCTATATGAATGAGTCAGCGTTGGATCACCGGAGGGAAAAGCCTCGGAGAAATAGTAGTACCAGATATTGAAGAAGATGAACATCGCCCCGACGACCTGAGTCCAGGCGCGGATTCCACCCTCTTTCGGTGGTACAGGCGATACCGTGGCGACAGCCATCTTCTCCTCCGAATCATGGCGGTTCTCGTCCGACATGGCGTCGATAATTGCCCGTCCAAAACTGACCCTGAAGAGAGAAAAAAAAAAAAAACAAGAGTTACTGATTGCCCATAGTGTGCATTATAATGGCGTCAGGCAGAGCCAAGTCATGCTCGGTAAAATATCCGTTCTCACGGCGGGCGGGGGGGACCTCCCAATCAACGGTCTTGATTCTCGTCGTCGATGCGAGAAACAGTCCATATTCCGTGCTGTTTTCCCGCTCTTCCGTGGACTCTCGAGCCTGAGACCGAGGCAAGTGATTCGACGCATTAATAATGGGCGTTGGGGTCGTTCCCCGCACTACTCCTCGTACTACACACTTTCCGTCCTAGTTGGAGGGAAACAAGGCTAGTCTCCACTACAGATTTGCGCCTTTTTCCTGGGAGTGTTCGTTTGACGTGGGCTCAGGAGAATCGGTGGCTTCAGTTCGGCCTGCCGAGGGTGTACGTACTATGGACCAAGGTCATCTTCCATCAGGGCGCCTCGGGATCGTGACGCTGGTCCGCCAGCATCATTCTGTCCGCTTCCGGTATGGATTTCGTCCATTCACCGCCATAATTGCTGGACAGAGCATGACTCAAGGGCCGAACAGAAATAGTAGAAAAGGTCATAGAACTGAGGTAAGGCGTGATCCGTGCTGCCCTTCACCGGCTCCCCTGGACCCAGCACTGGCAATAGAAAAGCTCCGTCTGAAACTCGGGTGCTATTTTTACCCCCGATTGAGTGCTATGGAATATTCCTGCGAAACGATATTTTCTTTTGCATATAGGGGCACTTCGCAGGGTGCGTGTTGCAGGAAAGCGCTTAACTGACGACCAATTGTAACAGGAGATCTAGTGCTGGTAGAGATTTCGATAAGCACCGAAACCCTATGGCCGTAGGGGTCCCTTCAAATCCAACCTGCGACAGTCTCAGCCCATTCTCCATGCAGCTAGGCTCTTTGGTGTGTCAAGGAGTGGTTCCCGCATGGTTCTTGCTGGCTTCAAAGATGGTCTACGCGCCGGGGTCCTCAGCCTCATGCAGTGGGAGATCGTGGATTGGCAGGTAGCCTTGCTCAGCCTCAGCCAGGAGACAAGGCTGAACTGCTGGGAATTTCATTTAATGTCGACATTTTTCTATCCCGGGGGAAAGAGAGCGAGCTCATCGGAATTCTGGGTTGAAGCGCTTGTAACCAACCCTACGACACAATCAACCTGATGGCAACTAACAACATCCCCCTCACCACCGGAATCGCGCTCAACCAAACAAGAGCGCAGATCACAGCCAATCTCGAGCTAGCTATCAAGGGTCTCGCCACTGATCCCAGCCTTGGACAGGGCAGGCCCAGCCCCATCGAGATCGAAAGAGTCGGCTGGATAAAAGAGGTTGGGGAGAAAGCGATCTCCAATCTTGATGGCTTCTGGAAGGACTTGAAGCTCTATTCCCGCGATCGAGTCCCCTCGTATATCCAGGTTGCCCTCGGTCGGTCTGGTCAGTCAAGTAAGGACAATCCATCATGTTTGACCTAGTAGAGGCTGAAGGATTCGCAGCATTGAAGCATTACACATCTTTGGAAACATTCTCGGCCTGGCTTCAGACGCAGACCACGGTGAGCTTTAGAGATACCCCTCTTTCACAGGGTTAAACAAGTAAACAGGCTAATGCAGTGAATCCCTGGGCAGTCGAGCAATGAAAGCAATATCCTGTAACCATCCGCCATAAAGACCGTGATCTCGAACTGGACGCTGACCAAATTCCCTCAGTATCTGCACCATCGCTCAGAAAATCCTTCCACCCACCGCCATCACCTTTTCCAAGGTCCTGGTCAATCTTCCGTCCGTCGAAGCTATCTGTACGTCGGCCGCTGTCGCCTGTTTACTGTTAGCAAAGGACAAATTTGGCCTGGGTCTGCATGACCTGTTTGACCTACTGGTCACATTGACGCGCCGCGATGTCAACCCCTTGAGAAGCCCTTTGCACGATATCAAAGAAGGTATGTCCCCCAGCCTGGAAACCAAGCCGATCGCATCCTGACCCCGAGTAACCCAGATGAACTCTTTCCGACCGAGATCAAAACGCAGTATCTCGCAAAGCTTCCCCCCAGTCACGCAAACTGGTACTCGATGGCGACCCAGTCGGTGGCAGCAGCAGGCCCGCACCAAATGTCCACCACAACCCTGACATTCCCAGACCAACTCCCAGAACTCAAGGCCAGCTGGCGATACGTGGACATCTTCCAGCCCCATGCCAAGCCGCCGTCGTCGAACCTCCGGTGTTCTATCTGGGGGGCGCCAGCGACGAGGCCCGGTTCGGGCGCGTGGCACTCTATAGTGACGATATCCGACCATGGTATGGCCAGGGAGTACGTGCGGATTATCGAGGACGTCCAGCTCTATGCGCCAGGGGAGCTGTTCACTTCCCCGACGTCCGAGTGGCATCCATTCCTCCGATTTCTGTATGTCCTCGGCATCAATAACTGTCGTCTGCTGGTGAGGGATGCTATGAAGACACTGTATAAGACGGTATGTTGGCCATTTGCCCTGCCGGATCGCGGAATCAGCTAATCGGAGAAGAAATACGAGAACATCGGGGAGACCAATTCGGCCGCAGTGAATATCTGTCTGATGTATATGGAACATCTGAAATACCAGCAGGAGTTGGTGACGGATCTTCGAGAGAATATCGCCGCCTTCCCCGGCCCATGGAACATTACCCAGGCGCCTTCTTGGGTTGGCCCTTGTCGTGATGTCTGTGAGGCCCTGGAGAAGGAGTGGTCGGCGGCGCACCAGGAAGCCGTTCGAATGCGCACTCTGGTATGTCTTCCTTCTCCCCCCCCCCAGGAAAACCGCAGAAGGAGTCGATGGTGGACTGACCCGATTCAGATGATCGAACAACATGATCTGTCCCAGTCCCGGCTGTCCGCAGTGCTCACATTGCTAGCGTCGATATTCATCCCCATGGCATTTGTCGCGGTAAGCCTCCGTCTCCCCGATCCCATTCCAGATCCCAGTCTAGATCCCGTAATTGACGGCCGTCTAGTCTCTGCTCGGAATGAACACCAAGGAAATCAACAACTCGTCCTGGCCCAGCTGGTACTACGTCGCGATCGCCGGGCCCCTCACCCTCGTCACCCTAGCGACCCCCCTCTACGGCCTCCAGATCTTCAACTTCTTCACCCGCGCTTTCCAAACACAATCCGCCGTCCGGCGGACCATCCGCTGGGGAAGCTTCATCACCGGCCTGATCTTCGTGGTGATCGCCGCCGTGACCGAGACCCGATCCTTTGCCCCGATGAGTGCCGCCGCCGCGCTGAGTGCCGCCGCGAATGTTGTCGGCGTTGCCATTTTGGCGTTGTCCATGGCGATATACGTCACACGCGTGGTCCACGGGCTCGTGCTCCGGAATCGAGGCAGGCTGTTGGCGCTGCAGAACCAACCGCGACCTGCGCTCAAGTTCACCTGGGAAAGTCTCGGTGCTGTGCTCGTCGGGCTGGTGTGCGCGTCGTGTCTGCCGCTGGGTCTGTGGTATTCCTCGTTTATCCTGTTCGTTCCCTATGGCATTTATGCGATCTGGCGGTTCGTTTTCTGGTGGAAGAAGAGGAGATCCCGGTCGCGATAGGACGATTACATTACGGGGTGTCGTTATACCGCTTTAAGGCGTTGATATTTATTTACTTGACGGACGTAGTGCTTTTAGTTCTCGTTATCTACTTTACTGTGTCATCTTTGGTCCCATACTTTGGGCCCGAGGTGTCGATACTCTCCCTCGTAACAGTAGAATAGTGCCGGGGGCATATGGCATTCCAGCCCTTTATCAAAACCCTTTCATCTGATATCCCAAAAATGGATCCCGGCATTTCTTGCGCGGTCAAAGCTTCAAAAACATGGCCGGGGCATATCTCTCGCACGCCACGTGCCCCACGCCTGGGGACACCATCTCCCTGGAGCGAATTATATCTCTAGAAAGCGACACAAAATAGTAAATTGGATGCATCCACGTGTCTCACGACCAGTCTCCTGACCCACGTTTCGGCAGGGCTGATGTTTCGGAGCTTGGCATTGCCGAGGGGGACCAGCATGGATCTATGCGTGAGTGACCATGTCAGGGCTATATTGAGATCGATGGAGTTGTTAGCCCCTCATTCTCGCGCCTCAAACCGCTTGATTTCAGGCCAGAAAGCCCCTACGTTGTGATCCAGATATGCCCTCCGACCCTCCTCCGTCTGTAGGATGCAGAGACATCCTGAGTCTTGCGCTGTTTCTATGCTTTCATTTACCGTGGACGATGGCCAAAGTAACCACTAAACATATTGTTGGCTCTGATACGAAAGGGGCTCGGCTGTCAGTGCGGGATGATGTGCTGCTGACGGTTTTGCGCAAGTATAGTTATTTAGCCCCCCCCTTTTCAGCGGGCTAAAGAATAGCTCTCTCAAGCTAATCAGGACCTAGGGCATCGGAAGTCATACCCCCAGCAACTCTGCGCAGCATAGCCGACTACACGGGAAAGAACACCCTTACATCCACCCGATACAGCCATCTGAAAGAGCATCTCTTCCAACCAGTCCGACACAAGGCATTCTCCGGCTACTGGCTCCACCGCGGACTCTCCATCCCTCCGCTCCAGCCTGCCGACTCCGACCTCGTGGTCTTCTACCTTCACGGCGGCGGATACGTGCTCGGCCACCCGTCGAACAACCTCCCCGATCTGCTCTTCTTCGCCGAGCGACTCAACAGAGAGAACATCACCTGCAGCAGCTTCTCCCTCGACTACTCGCTGGCCCCAGCACAGTGTCTCCCCACGCAGGTCACCGAGGCCGTTTCGGCCTACCGATACCTCCTCGAGGAGGAACACATCGATCCAGCGAAGATCGTCCTGATGGGGGAATCGGCGGGGGGCCATCTCGCCTTGGCTTTTCTGACGGCGTTGCAGGTGCCCGCGCTATGCGGGGGGATAGGGACCGAGGTACCGAAACCGGGGTATGCGATCTTGCTGAGTCCGTGGATCGATCTGCTGAATCGACATCCCGGGTTTTCGGTCGGGGAGCAGACGGATATCCTTTCGAAGACGGCGCTGGATCGGAATGCCCGGGAATTGCTGATGGGGACTGGGGACGAGGACCGGAGACTGCTGGTTCATTTTGGGGAGCGAGTCGATGCGCGGGGCTCGTGGGGGGGGATCTTACCCGCGATGACGTGGGTGAGTGCCGGGGAATACGAGGCGTTACTGGGCGATATTGAGCAGTTTGTGCACGATGCGCGAACGGACGGGGTGGATGTTGTGTTGAGGGTGGGCAGGAAGAAGATTCATGCGTGGGAGGGCGCAGAGGCGTTTTGGGAGAGGAAGAGGCTATTGGGGGTGGAGATGGCGGTTGCGGGGGATGATGTTATGGAGGGGTATCGGGGCATCGTGCGGAATTTGGTTGACTGGTTCCGGGGGGGATGATTTTGTCTAATGGAGGGGGATGTGCACAGCTTGAGCATATTTATTTCGGCAGTAGAACTTGTTTATTAGCTAGAATGTTATACCCCCTTGCGGACGGGTTTAGTGTGGCATACCTCCTGTCGCACCACAACATTGGTTGGAAAGGTAACCAGTCAAGGTGGACAACCAAGTAAGGAGATGGGCTGATTTCAAATCCATCGCAGATTACAAACACGAGCGAGGATTATGATGTGATTGGGCAGGAATGCATGTCCGACAGAGGCACCCAAGGTTCGAACTGGCAATGACATAGCAACAGTATCTCTCTAGTCACGATATAACAAAGGAGGTCGAGGACTTGGTTAACTGTCTGTCCCTGTGTTTACTGTATAACTCAGCAAAATGGCGACAGCGACTAAGATACGTATCACCCCAGCCCACACCGGCGTCTTCAGCACGTCTGGGCTCACCTGGGCCTCTGCGCACAAAGTCAGCGAGGTCCTCCAGGACGATATGGAAACCCATCATATCTATTTCAACAACACTCGATACCACGGTAAAGATCCCCCAGGAAAGCACTCTTCCGATCACTAACCGCTCCAGACCATCTCGTGCACTACATGCTCACCATCTGGGCCCTCGGGGCCTCCCCAGAGACCATCCAGATGCACTACGCACGAGAACGCAAGACCCAGCGACCTGCCCTGCCCAAGGACGAGAGCGTGATTGCGAAGTTCAGCAACAAAGCGGAGCTCCTACAGCACATGTACTACGAGGAAAACTACCATAGCTTCTTGGCCTTCTTCCAACGCGAGATCGAGGCCAAGGGGGTCCCCGCGGTGATCAACGAGTATCTGTTCAGCGGAGATGAAGTCGCCGAGTCGATGCTCTCCCGACTGTTTGCAGGGCTTCTCCATCCGCTTATCCATCTGGGGTTCGGCCTCGAGTTCCAGCAACCTGCGATCATCGCGCAGGGTCTAGCGGAGACGGCCGTGCATGAGGATTTCCTCGGCAAGACGTTCTTCATCCCAGCGGAAAAGGCTGCCGGGGGGCGGGGCAAATCCGGCAGTAAGAAGCTCGTTCAGATCATGGATGAAATGAGGGCGGACGCGAAGCTTCGTGCGGCGGCTCGCCATGATGATAACGACAAGTTGAAAGACGGGGTTTTCGCCCGCGCACGGGAGGAGGTGATCCAGCATTGTAGCCAGTGGACGGTTTCCGAGGATCAGATCCAGGACACGCTCATCGAGATGATTCACACGGTTGGTCAGTAGAGTTGCCACCGAAGCCACTGCCCACCGGTGCACTGCTAAACGGAAGATGATGATGTCTAGTGTATTGGACCGCCACCGCCCAGAATCCCAGCAAACAGCTGAAATTGGATTTCTTCTTCATCCACGCCGTGAATGCGTCGATCTTCCTCAAGACCTTCATGGGCCTTTCGTATCTCAGTGGCCGCGACAAGGCCCGTCTGCTCGAGATGAAGGGGAGAATGGACCTGCTTATCTGGGCCTCGCGCAACATGCCCGAGCCTCGCATCGACGACGTCGTAAATTATCCCATTCACCTTGGCTGGCCGGAGGTGTTTGTGAGGAGCTACTCCCATCCGTCTGATGATGGGCATCTGTCTAAATTGGTTCGTGCAATCGCATACGCTCAAGAGCTGTGTCGCCCGTATGAGACAGACACGGAGGACAGCGGACTTCGTATCACGGGGGATACGTGGCTTAGGATTGCCAATCTGGGTGAGCAATACCACCGCTACCTCGCGACCTTGCATCAGCTAATGGAGTCTCTAGCGGTCGAGTCGGTGGGCGTGGTGGCTAGCAACATGTGGGTTCGTGGAGCTGGCTTTCCCGAAGAATGGGAGAAATTCGGGCCTAGAAAGTAGGCAGGATCATTCTAGAGATGCAGAGGGGGGATAGGGCTAAATTGAGCTTGTATTGGGGACGATAGTCTGGCTGTAGGGATCGTCGATGAGAGCTTTGCCGACATCCTGTCAAGTTTGCCCGCTCGTTCCGACTAAAAGTGCAGTGCAGTTAGTTGCGTTATCGGTATGAGCTAAAACCAATTGCCACTTTCGCTGTTGAGCTGTTGCATACTATAGAGCGATATACACGGATTGAACAAGAGGAACCAGTGATTTGTACCTCTATACACTTTCAGCCCCCCCTTCAGCACCCTTCCTCTTCCCAATCCCACTATAGAACTGCCGCTCCCCGTACACCTTGACATCCTCGCCAGTGTAGATACGGCCCTCCTTCTCTTCCTTGATCCGGAGCCGCCGCACCCGGAGAACATCATACTCCACATTCCGAGTCAGCCACCAGGTCCAGATATTCGCCAGCCATGCGGCACCGAGGACCCCCGCGCAGATTTTAAAGGGCGTCTTGTACCCGTTATAGGCGAAGCGAGAGCGGAAGAGCTGCGGGGCCACAGCACCGCCGACCTGGCCGACACAGGACTGGAAGGCGAGGGTAAATGCTGAGCCGGTGGTGCCTTTGAGGGAGGAACTCCGCCCTAGTCGGTGTTAGCGTGGTTGTCACCCTTGGACTGATAGACAGGATTTTGAGTAGGAGCGGAGGAGGAGGAGAGACGTACAAGCCCAGAATGGAATAAAGTAAACCGAGTAGAACATCGTCCCGAAGACGCAGGCGATGTAGATCCCCACCTTGACGTTCAGGACCGCGAGGAGGATGAAGAAGAGCAGCATCGGACCCATGATGCACAGGACGATATAGGCCGGACGCGTCATGTACGCCCGTTTCAGGAACCAGCCGGAGAAGATAATCGCCAGCACCGAGGCGCCGGCCGGTGCGATGTTGAGGAGCTGGTTTCGCGGGAGACCGGCGAATCCGAGGCTGGTCGTGATGGTCGGGAGCTCCCAGCCGAGCGCGTACCCGGCGAAATTGACCAGCACCTGCGAGAGCATGAAGGCGTAGGTCCGGGGATCGGTGAGGGCGGCGATGACCTCGGTGCGCGAGAAATTGGAGTCGTCGGTCCTGGGCGCGTTCTCGGAGAGACGGGCCTCGACGTAGTCCTGCTCGCGCTCGGTGAGCCACTTGCGCGTGCGTTCGGACTTGGGCCAGTCGGGGAGGACGAGAAAGACGACGCCGGAGAAGACGATGGTGAAGATGCCTTCGAGGATGTACACCCTAGGACGAGTATCAATGACTGCTGCCGAGCAACAGGAAGGGACACGTTGACTCACCATCTCCACGCGCTCAAGCCTTGCTGGCCGTTCATATACGAGATGCCATACGCCAGGAGGGAGCCGACAATGCCGGAGGAGTTCTGAAATCCAAACATCCACATGATCGGCGTCCCCATCTCGTCACTGCGGTACCATGCGCAAAGCTGCGCCGCCAGCCCCGGGAACATCCCGGCCTCGCACATTCCAAGGAGGAAGCGCAGGGCGTAGAGCGCCTGCTTGTTCTGTACTGCGGCATGGCAGGCGAGGACGACACCCCAGGTGAGCATGATCCTGGACTGCCAGATCCGGGGGGTGAGGCGTTTCAGCAGGAGGTTGCTCGGGACTTCAAAAACGATATAACTGATCTGCCGCGGGTTAGGGCGGGCAGTCGCGAAAACACTCGGAGGATGAACTCACAAAGTAGATTGATTGAACCCAGTTATATTCGTCCGGGGTCATTCCGAGCTCAGTGAGAACGTTGCGGTCCTGTCCGACCTGGAGGACCTTGACGGAGGCGGCGTTTGTATAGTCGATCTAGGGCACGGATAAGCAACGGACGGACTGACTTCCTTCGGTGTATGCAGACGTACAGTCTTGATGAGGTACATAATACTGATCAGGAGCAGGAAGCGATTATCGATCTTCCTCCGAATCCTCTTGTCATCCTCGGGTGTAAACGACGACAGCAACTCCCTTCTTCTCTCCTCTTCATTTGTAGGGCTCGACGTTCTCGGCGTCGAGTAACTCGTCCCCTCATCGACCACCGGCGCTTTAGAGTCGCTCACGTCCGCCATATCTGCACAATATCTCGTGGATCAAACACCCTGAACCAGAACCAGGGTAGTCCCTGGCCAGGGGTGGGAACAGGCCCGGTTTATTTATACCCCCAGGAATCCCGGCCAACTCCCACATGGTTGGCAGCGATAATAAAAAAAAAAAAAAAAGAGACAAAAAACGTGGCCAAGACCCTAGCATGACGCGATTTGTATCTCCAAGTGTGCAAGCTTATCTCCATATTCGGTGATCCGACGACGGGATGGCGTGCGAACTACACCAACCGACCATTCCCAGTCGACCAGCTCAGGAGTTCTTCTTAACAGCTTTCCATCACCTCATCTCCGCCCAGGATGGTGGATGGCTACTCGGCCGGGAAATGAGCCCGGCTCTCATCGAGGCCAGGGCTTGTCAGAATATGAGATGAACGATAAGGCCGGGTTCTTGGGAGCCTCCGTGTCCACTCAGAGCACGCCCTCGACAGGAGGGTCTGACTCGGTTGACACGTTCCAGAACCTATGATATTCTCGATATGCCCCATGAGGACCAGATACGCGCTAACATCATCTCTTCTGGCATACGATATGCCGCTCGCGTCGAATGTATATCCATCTCCAAGACCCGTTGTTGCTTGCTGCTAAGGGTGGGCTCTTAGCATCTCCAGCGAAATACAAAAGAGCGCCAGTGGCAAACACCAGAATTGAGCTTAAAAGGATGGATTCCGACTGGATTCCTGAATTTCAATCACCAGCTGTGTTCGTCAGCTGCTGATACCGAGCTGTAGATTTGGCCGTGGCGAGCAGAAATAACATCACATCCAGCAGGTCTGGAAACGACGTGCAATTCAGTCTTGGGTGACGTTGCACGTACTCAGCCTGTTACCTTAAGTATCCCTGTGGGAGGGGCCGCCTACAATGATCAATGATAATATTGTTGTCAATTTCGTCCCCTTCCCGCACTATATATACTTAATTCACGTTCAAGATGTACAAAAAGTAGCTATCATATTCATTGCTCATCCATCTATCTAATTCATTCCGGAGAGATCCGCCATTAAAAGAACAACATAACCCCCCCTTTTCTCACAGAATATACCGGAACCCCCTCGGGCTCTCCAGATTCGCATCTGACGCCTCCTCGTTCTCCCGCTGCTCCAGCTTCTTGTTCATCCGGATATGGACCGTCCGGATGATAAAGGCCATCAGGGCCACCAGGAGCGCCACACTCGCCGTCGCACTTCCCCCGGGGATGTACTGCGGCCCGGACGACGAGGGCCACATGTAACTCCCGTAGATGGATGCCGTGTTGCCGATCATGTTGGCCGTGGCGATGGCCGCGGACCGTTTGACCAAGGGACGCGGGAACGAGTTGGCCACCCAGGCGATGATGATTTGGTATGCCGAGACGGCGCCCATGGGCATCCTAGCGTTTATTAGTTTCTGGTACGTGCGGTTACCGGGGGAGGGGGACGTACATGAACATGCCTAGGAACCGGGCGCCGATGTTCGTTGAGGCGGTGCAGATGACGCATCCGATGATGCTGATGCTCATCAGGCAGATGATGTGGATGCTGCGGTCGTTGGTCTTGCCGGAGGTCCAGGTTACCACGAGGGAGACGAGGAAGGTGGCGATCCACACTGGGGCGGTGATGAGGAGGGTCTCGATGGTGCTGTAGTTGAGGGTCTTGACGATGCTGGGGAAGAAGTATTGGAAGGTCTGGGAGAGGAGGGAGGCGTGCTGGAGGAGAATGAAGAGGTAGATGCGTCGGTCGGTGAAGACCATGTACAGGGCTTCCTTGATGGTGGTCGAGGAGCTGTCGTCTGCTTCGCCGGCGTCGTTGATGAGACGCCACTGGGCGTAGGCCTTTTCTTCATCTTCGAGCCAGTTTGTGGTCGCTGGGTAGTTTGGCAGCAGGAAACTGGAAAGAGACTCAGCCAGCAAGTTCCATGGTGGGTCCGGTTCGAGAGGGACTTACGGTACGAGCAGGGATATGGCGACCGTGATGGTTCCCTCGATGATGAACAACCATCGCCATCCCGATATGCCGTGGGACATGTGGAGGTTGCCCAGGACGGCTGCACCGATGAGACCGCCGAATGCGTTTGCGAGGGAGCTTCCCGCATAGAACCAGGCAATGCGATAGCTCAACTACTTCCATTAGCTTCGGTTGGTCCGTGGACAGGTCGGTCCTCCTACCTCTTGTCTTGTATACCAACTCGACCTGAAGGGTGGTTAGTTGGGTTCAGTAGGAGTAATATCGGAGGACGTACATCAGCATCACCGCACCGGGGAAGAACGGGGCCTCGACAAACCCCAGGAAGAAACGCGCGACGATCAACCCGGAAAAGGTCTTGGCTGCGGCCTGGCAGGCCGAGATAACCCCCCAGATCACCATCGCAGTGCCCAGGAACAGAGACGGTCGGATGCGGGTGAGGAGGAGGTTGGACGGCAGCTGCATGAGGAGATATCCGACGAACAAGATACTCGTGGCCAGATTGAAGTCGGTCCCTTTCATGCCCAGGTCTGATTCGAGCGTGCCGAGTCGGGCCTGCGAGAGATTGCTACTCGGGGGTTAGCCAGTGCGCAACCCGTCGAGGCTATTGCTTCGTGTGTAGAGGAAGGACTTACTTCCGGTCCAAGAAGTTGAGGAGGTACATCATGACCAGCAGGGGGAGGAGGTGCAAATCCACCTTGCGCAGCAACCGGCGCGTCATCTGCTGGTGCCACTCTGCGCTCTTGGAGGCATAGGCCTGGTAGATTTCATCGTGCTCGAAGCGGACATCCTTCTTGTCCACCTCGCCGGTGTGACCGATCGCGTTCTCGTCGACTTCAGCCATGGTAGCAGGGGTGGTGAATCGTGCGGCTGCTCTCTCTGGCCATCCCTCCCCTGCGCGACGACCCGGCTTTAAACACCACCACGGGGGAAAAGGCGATCAAGGTCGTCTGACCGACAGCCAATGAATGGCCAGGTCGGGGACGCCTCGGACAAGGCCCGAGGGTCCACGGTCTTGTTCTCCAGAGCTCCGGCCCAGGAATCTGGGGGGGCGCCAGGCCGGGGAAAAGGCGGGAGTCGCGACTTCGGGGGAATACCCTCCGGCAACGTGGCTCCAGAACCGGGAGAACAAATGGGATCGTGACTCAACGGAGAGAGATCGGCGGGGAGAATTCCTAACCCTGGTTCAGAGGACCGTTGTGTGTGTGTGTGCCTTGAGTGGCTACTCCAGAACCCCGAAGCCCCAGCCAGGCAGGGATTGTGGTTGTACCCACTTGGAGAAAACCTTGCGCGTCGGAGGATCAGGCGAGGACGAACAGGGTGATCTTTCCAGGCTCACTTACTTCTTACTTCAACGCGGCCGGCCGTCTCAACTGGGCTTATTCGGCCTATCGAAATCAAACAGGTCTCTACCCTCAGGAGAAAGAAATGAACGCTGCTGGGATCGTGAGAGCGGGATACGCTGTCTGGGGAAATGCCGAAATTTCCCCCCGCCAGCACTGGAGCGATTTTCTCGGCGTGGGGGGCGAATTATGTCAGGCCTCAGAACCTTTCTCAAAAGCCCACATATCCCTCGCGGTCTCGATCTAGACTCCGAGAGTGTCTTGGGTACTGTCCTCTCGGAGTTGGTGCGAGAACCTGGCTTCCTGGCCATCTCATGGGCTCATTCCCTTGCCCAATCCGCTTATCTCGGGTTATTGGTGAGCGCGAGCGAAGAATAACAATGGAGGCACTGGGCAGGGCATTCTTCTCGCCTCGTGGGCTGCATGGTTGGGACGCAGCAAGGTGAGGGTTGACCCGGTCATGTGCCATCAGTACAGGATAGATATTAGACACTCCTAATAGTAACCGCATCTTTCGTGTTGTCAAAGGACTCGGACTACCTAAGAAGTGGACCCAGGGCAGGCTAACAAGGTCGTGAAGAGAGGCCCTTGGCTAGAATATAAGCCATGCATAGCCTAGCAGTAGCCCAGAGAATTTGAATCTTGATCTATATTCTCGCTATCAAGCTGCCACAAAGCCTAAGCCGGCAGCATTATGATCCGCCCAAGCCGATCGGGGTCATCATATAAAAAAGAAGTCCCCCTTTTCCATACCTAAAGACGGCCACAAACGGCACCCATCGTGCTCAATGAGCCATACTTCGCGAGGAGGTTCTCTCAACACGACAAGATACCCCAGATGCCGCCCTGAATCATATCAATCGAGGACGAGCGCAAACGTGCCCTTCTCGGTCTCCAGACCCTATTGCTTCAACCCTTGAATCCTATCGAGATCACGGCGGACTTCGGTTCAGGCCCCCCCATTGCCAGCCCAAGACCAACCCGTCAACCCGGTCTTCGAAGCATTCGGCCGCCCCGGCGACATCACCCTCGGGAGCAATACCAGCGGACCACACCCCTCCTCCGACACCCGACCGGTGCAACATCCAGAATGGGGGCACCATCCGACCATCCCCAGTGTGGGGGATACGTTCCCCTGGAAGGCGAATCCGCCGTGGGCAAGCTCTTACTCCACCGGCCAGGAGATTTGGCAGTATATGCAGGTTGCGTTTAACGAGGAGGTTGAGGATGTTAGCTCGGGTGGATTGCCACAGACTCAAATTACGTATTTTGTTATGGCCAACGGAGATTGATCTCCATGCATCATAACCCGGGCCATCGACGTAGGAATAAACAGGCGGAACAAGATACGAAGGTGAGAAACTGTCTAGTACTAGGTATACACTTCACAACTCCCAGTCCGTATCCCTAAACAAGCTTCCTGATACTAGGGGCACCTCCAAACAAGTCGTACTCCCTCGCTGATGCGTTTCCCTCTACACTTCGTACGTTATTCCAGCACCCCTCGTATCCAGCCATTTGACGAACCGAATTCGATGCCCCAGGCACCGACACAAACGTCCCTCGCTGGGTCAAGACCAACAGCCCCTGAAATGGTATCTCTCCGACGGCAGAGTCAGACGGTGACTAGTAGTACCACTAGTACTACTAGTACCTACGAGGACTAGTAGCAGGTAGGCAACCGTCAAGGTTGTTCTGTACGATAACGGAAGAAAGCCGAGCCAGTCACATTGCTCAGCCAACTCAGCCAACTCAGCCCGGCTCAGCTCGTCGAGATAAGGACGGAGGTGGCCTTGCAAAGCCGCCAGCTACACCTCCTGAAGCTAGAATTGGGTTCGGAAGTGGACCTGTAATCCTGTATCTTTTGTACGTATTGGGCAGGCGTGTCCCTGGAGAGGCTCAGGTTATGCCGAGTGAGTGATTACTACACCGGAGTTCTCTGCAGGCTTTCCGCGGGAAATATCTTAAGCTTTCACGTCTGGGGTCTGGTCAACTAGAATTAAGATCAAAGAAAAGAAAAATCAGGAAAAGGGAGAGGACGGACAGGAACAACGTCTTGACAGCTCAAAAAGGGTATATTCGTTGGATTGTTATATATGATAGCCTGCTATATACAGTCGTCACACAGAGCCAGAACCGGCATCCACAAGGCCAGATGCCAGATCCCACGGCTGGAATGGCCGCTTTCATTAAAGACAGTATTCTTGGTTGAATGCCTTCTCCGAGAGAGAAACGAGTGGGGTATATAGAAACTTGGAATGGAGAAACAGAAGAAAATAAAATAAAAAAAAAAAAAAAAAGTCTACAGCTAATAGATGGCGATAGAAAGACCCTTCAATCTCCGATCTAGTCCTTCTTGGACGCGCTGGGCGGATGGGCACTGGGGGCGGAAACGGGCTCAATGGCGTCCGTGGGGGGTCCGACGTAGTTCTTCAGACCCCAGACCAGGTACCAGACGCCGGAAATGGCGACAAAGCCGACGAAGACGACCGAGGCGTAGTTCATGGTTTCGGAGGTGACGGTCATGAACGAGGGCATGCAGAAGAGGGGGATGGCCAGGAGGGTCCATGCTGTTCATTCGGGTTAGCCGGGGAATCTCAACACCAAAGGGAAAAGAAAGAGAAAAAGAAAAAAAAGCTTACCGATCGCCACCACATTGCAGAAGACCCCCAAGGCTCCGAGGTTGAAGCTCCCGTGCTTGATATCCTGGCGACCACGGAGAATCAGGGAGACGGCGATCGGGCAGCCGTAGCTCACGGTCAGGAGAATGACCCCGACCCCGGAGAAGGCGTTGAAGGCCGCGGTCGAGCCGAAGTAGATTAGCCCGAACAGGATCTCCACCACCATCCCCAGCATCATGGCGTTGATGGGGATGTCGAGGCGCTTGTTGACGGTTTTCCACCACTGGGAGCCGGGGATGGCGCCGTCCCGCGCAAAGGCCCAGGTGCAGCGGGAGGTGGCCGTCACACAGCCGACGCCGCAGATGATACCAAGGATGTTCAACGGGAGGAGCAGGAGGAAGGCGCCGACAGCGCTCCCGGTCGCGATCTTGAAGGTGGTGGGCACGGGCTGGCCCGAGGCGAGGTTCACGAGCATGGCCACATCGGGGAGGACGAAGCAGAAGGGGATCAAAAGGAGGAGGCCGGCGAACAGGTTAATGGCGACAGTTCCGACCATGGCTTTGGGGACCTGGATGGCGGGGTGACGGACTTCTTCGCACATACTACCGGGGGGGGTTAATATGGTCCGGGTTGGGATGTCGCCGGGGGTCCAAGACTTACGAGATGATCATTCCGGTGGCCGAGGTCGCGTAGGCCGCCTGGAGGAGGCCGATGCAGAACGACCAGCCGGCGGGCCATCCAGTCTGGGGCTCGAAGTGGCCAAACACCCAGTCGGCCTCGCGGCGTCCGCCCTTGGCCACCACCAGGATAGTGATCGCGATGGCCACCACCCCCGCGAGGGTCCAGAAAATCGCAATGGTCTTGTTCACAGGAGAATCAGTACGGATGGACGGGGCGAGCTAAGATCATACGGGGGAAGGGGGTCCGGGTTGGGGGTTACCTCGATCCACGGGAGATATTTATTCGCAAGGGCAGGGATCGCGTGGGTCAGCAGGGTGATGGCGAGGAAGATCAGGAACGTGTGCCAGGCCTCGAAGTCATCGGTGATGCCGGAGCCGTCGGCGTACTCGAAGACGTTCAGGCTAGCGACGAAGAACAGGGCGGTGCCGAAGTTGACGGCCAGGGTGATCATGATATTGCCGGCGACGTAGGCCCAGCCGCAGACCCAGGAGGCGAGGCGGCGGCACCAAGCCGGGGACAGCACAAAGGTCTGGTAGTAGACGCCTCCGGCCACGGGGAACACGGACGTGATCTCGGCCAGGGACGCCGCGACACAGAGGATGATCAGGCAGACGGCCACCCACCCCCAGATGACGTTGGTCGGGCCGCCGCCGGCGAGCGGGTAGAACATGGTCGTGGCCAGGCCGTAGGGGACGGAGGACAGGATGAAGCACATGAACACGACGTGCCAGGTGGACCGGTTGCGCGACAGCTCCGGGGTATACCCCAGGGTCTCGAGGGCCTCGTCCGCATCGGCCTTCCCCCGGACGCCGTCTTCCATGGTCGCATTGGCGATCATGGCCGGGTTGCCCCATGGGTCGTCCTTGCGATAGCTAGAGGCCATGCTTTCGGAGGCTTGGGTTGGGTTGGTGCGTTGGAAGGAGGAGGTTGCGTGGGAGGATCAGCTGGAGAGAGGGGCGCAATGGGAGCCGATGGGTTGGGCGAGAGAGAGGTATGTATACTATTACGGCGTGGACACCATAGTACAGCGATCACCGAGCGGAATCGACGAGTGAGGGAAAAAGTTCCAGGCAGGCTAGCTACAGGGGTCGTGTGAGTCGTGTGAGGGTGTAGGATGGAACATTCAGGATCAGAGCTGAGATTTGAATTTTCCACCTGTTTTCCCGTTGAAACCTGGTGTCTTCGAGTGGACTTTCCCTATCTCCAGCGGCGGCTTCTGATTGGCTTTCCGGCCGCGTTGCCTGCTCCATTCGGGCTTAGCGCGTTCCCGGGCTCCATACCTTCCTATCTCGGTAGGGGCGCATGGACCGCACGCACCTCACTGGTCGGCGCCTGCCGTTTCCTGTTTGCTGCCCGCTGCTGATTGGCTGTCTCCTGTGGCCCTGACGTCATTATTCCTGACTGACTTTTTCCACCACGTTCAAGATCCATCCCAGATGGTCCAGGGTTGAACTTTTACCCCGCGATTTGCGGCGTGATTCATCGCGGGCAGTCTTTCGGAACTACGGACTCGGTCCCAGGGAGATACCGCGTGATTGATCCATTCATCCACGGGGATCGGCTGGGTTTCGTTTTTAACTGAGCATATCTGCCAGGATGCCAACTGGATCTTTTGTTGGTTGTCCGTCGTCGGAGGAGTAGTAGTGGATGGTCATCATCAACCTACGAGTATATCCCAAAGGGACAGAGCCGAGATCGTCCGCCCTCCATCCCCAGCGTGCCTGTTATCTGGTATACATTTTCATTCGACCGCTTCACATAGATACCTAGGTAGCCCTGCCCAAATGCAATGTCCAGAACGTCACCTCCTCCGAAGCCTTTGGTCCACACCGATTGTCTCACGGGAATTCATGGTGGCACACCTATCACGAAATCAGCCCATGCACTACACCAACCTCCAAATACCCAACTTACCACCTCAATATTGTTGCCCCTCGGATCAATCACAAACGCCCCGTAGTAGTTGGGGTGATAGTGCGCCCGGAGTCCCGGCTTCCCATTACACTTGCCCCCAGCCGCAATGGCCGCCTCATAGAAAGCATCCACCGACGGACGATCTAACCACCACCTTCCCATTAGTCATCACATCGTTATTCCGGGGATACAGAGATGGGGCACCGACCACTCGAGGAAAACGCAATGTGAATGTTCTGCGGGGTCGTCGCCTCTGTCACCGCGATCCAGAGATCCGTGACCTGGTCCCCGAAACCCACGGAGCCTGGGAACTGCACCCTCTGCTTGTATCCGAGAGGGGCCAGCGCCTTCTTGTACCACTCGACCAGACCCTCATGCTCCTCCTTGGGGGCCTTGATGCCGATGTGGTCGATTCTGCTGACGCGGGCGGGCTTGTCGGACATGATGCCTGAAATTTAACCTGTGAGACTGAAACTTAGGTAGATGATGGGAGATGAGAGAATGGCTTATTGGTAGGGGGGGGGACGCCTATATATTTCCCCCTCCACAATGGAGGGGTCGAAAGGACAGATCTTTCAGCCCCGCCCATCTCGACCAATGCCACAGGCTGACAGATACGAGATAAGCCTGTGGATTATTAGGTCCAACCGGAAGCTGTAGCCAGTGAGACTCCATGGAACTGGGAACGTGACGTCGAGTTGCGTCCTTCGTATTGGCCGGGACGCAGCCCCCAAGAGTAACTTTATTCCCGGTCGAATCAGATTCGCTCGTGGATGCGGAGGGGATGAGTAATCGGGAATCCCCAGGCTGAGTGATTACTCATCAGGGGGAGTATAACAGTAGAACTTGCCCTTAGGCAGGGTAAAGATTACCGATAGCTACTCGGATTCCTCGGGCTGTTGACGAGGGGAGTAAAGCGGGGGGGAAGGATCACCCGGTCGACCACTCTCTCCATCTTCATAAGGTAGTAGATTCACCTCATTGTGGGCGACTTGTTCGTATCTCCCCCCCTCTTCCCTCCTGAATGCGAGATCTCCATTTCTCCACGCGTTGACGGCGACTCCGAGGCCTATGGCCACCAAAAGCGCGATCAGGACGATCGGGAAGACCACACTCAGAGAGCGCAAGATCGAGACGTATCGGGGCGGTTGGTCTGAACGGCGGTCCCAGCAGGAGACGGCCGGATGATCGAGGTTCTCCGTGATGAAACTTTCCCACTGTGCCGTAAAGGCGCTGCAGTCGAAGTCGAAGTCGACGTCCGAGCTTGCCTTCATGCGAATGGACTCGAGGTCGACTAGGTTGGGGAGGTTTATACTGTGGTGTAGTAGTGAGCAGAGCACTTTGGAGGGTAGATGGGTGATGTTTACCTCTCCAATCGTCCGCCGAGTTCAATGCGACTGGCTCGGACCAGGGGTAAACTGAGATTGAGCCCTGCAGAGCTGCCTATTTTAACCAAAGCTTTGGTTTCCCGCAGGGCTGGCAAGGAGAGGCTAGATAGAAGGTCAGCAGACGGGCAATAATTGCTAGAGAGGGATGGAACTAGACCTTGTGATCGGGCCATTGACGGAGATCTCAGTCTCGACATGACTCAGCTGACGAAGGTCCAGAGTGTATCCAGGGCGAGTCGGACACTGTGGCCAACTCGGTTCACATCCAATCGTAAGCCTTTTCCGGACCTCCCTCAGCTGCGGGACTGATACGCTGGATGATCCTTAGCACAGCCTACAATCCCCAGAAGCCAATCCGGGATCCTAACCTTGCCAACCGCCCGAATACACCCACCGTCGCCGCGGACTGCAGCACCGGTAACCGAACCTCCAACAATGGACCCCCCGAGTCTGCCCCAGATCTCCCGGGACCAAGGATATACAGCTCCTCCACCGCCCGCAGCGACTCCAGATTCACCCTGTATCATCCACCTCTCAGGTTAGCCGCGCCTCTCACACCGATCCCCAGGGGGAGAAAGAAAAAAAAAAAAAGGCAACAACGAACCGCAAGAACTCCCCATCAAGACGCAGCCACCGCACCTCCCGCAGAGCCCGCATCTCCACCTCGACCATCTCCGTCTCCGTCTCATTCCCAACCTGCACCCAGCTCACCGCATCAGCCGTCGTAAGCCTCGGCATCGCCACGCGCCTCACCGTGCCGACGCGCGAAACCCCCAACGAGCCCAGCTCCCGCAGCTCCGGGGCCTCGATCGCGGTGACTCGCGCCCGACCGGTCTCGTGCCGTTGATGTTGATGCTCCCCGACGACGATGGCCCCGGAGATCCGGGTCACGTTGGGCAAGGTGAAGGGGCCCGAGTAGGCATCGGTCAGGAGAATGTCCCCGTTGATCGTGTGGCAGTGCTGCAGGCGCGTGGTGACATCGTTCGGGCTGGTCACTCTCAGTGGGCCGCCGAGAACGCGGCAGATATACCGTTTGTCGTCTGGTGAAGGGTTAGCGAGGGGTCGTAGCTTGGAGAGAAGGGGGGGGGGGGGGGTTTACGGACATACTAGGTTATCGGGGGTCGAGGCTAGGGCTGCGGGGATTATCAAGAGGGGCCAGATCCATGGGGGATGGAAATACATGGCGATGCGGTTGAGGCTGGACGGGGTATATCAACCTAATATTACCACTCCGCCACAAAAAGGTGTCGAAACGCTGGGTGCAGAGTGATAGTTAATACATGCTAAACATTAGGTCAACAGAGTATGGGAAAGGGGCTTTTCAAGGTGGAATAGTCGATACCCCGGGCGAGAGAAATAGGGGTAATTCCCGCCTAGTCTCGATTGAGTCAAGGAACAGAAATTACTAGTACCCATGTAGAATCAGCCGAAAGGTCCAAATGCCATTTAGATGATAGCAGTATTGGAGAGTAAACTAGAAGCGCAGAAAAAAAGAGTTCTATTCAAACTAGCATATTATACATAATAACCGAAAAGACTAGACTGGACATAACGACATGACACTCTCTCACTTATCAAGACACCCCGACCGACCGGCCATCTCACAGCTTGCTGGGGACAAAGTAGGGGATGTTCTTGGTCTCGTACAGGTCCTTGTACTGAGACTTGATGATATCGGCACCCTTCTCGCCGATCATGTACACCGAGTTCTGGATGCGGCAGTCAGGGATGACGGGGATGACCGAGGCGTCGGCGATGCGCAGGTTGCGGATTCCGTGCACGCGGAGCTTGGAGTCGACGACACCCTGTTGGATGCTCTTGGAGATACGGGCGGTGCCGCAGGGGTCTAGACATTTAGTATTAGTATGGATGGAGGGGGGAATTCTGGCGGGGAGAAAGTTGGGAAGGGCGAGACTTACGGAATCCAGTCTGGGAACGGTCCAGCACCGCACGCTTCATATCCTCGTCGGACTCGAGGGGCATGCTCCAGGGGTACTCGCCGACCACGATGTCCTTGAAGCCGGCGCCCTTGGTGAGGACGTCGTAGGTCCAGCGGACTCCCTCGCGCATGGCCAGGATATCCAGGTCCTCGCCGAAGAAGTTCAGGTTGATGTTGGGCTGGGTCAGGGCGTTGCTGCTGTTCAGGGTGACTTCCCCCTCGGACAGCGGCCGGAGCAGATCGACGATGACGGTCATGTAGTTGCCCTTCGGGGGCAAGGGGTAGTGCCACTGGAAGGCGGTGCTGAACATGCCCACGAAGTCGAGCTCGAAGTGCGGCTGGCCGGCGGGGCCGAAGGGGTCCAGCCCCCCGTTGGCGGCCTTGGCCTCGCGGTAGGCCGGGTATTTCTCGAGGCGCTCGTCGATGCGGGGGAAGCCGACCATCTCGAGCAGCCCGGACGAGACGGGCCCGGTCTTGTCGCGGGTGTAGGCGGCGACGGCGGCTTCGTTCTGGGGGCCGGCCCGCAGGAGGTGGTCCTCGAGGCCGTAGCCGTCCTTGATCTGCAGGACGAAGGGGACGATGGGGTGGTCGAGCAGATGCTGGCCGACGTGGGGGGACTCCAGGATCTGCTCGACGCCGTGCTTGGCGAGCTCCGCGGCGGGGCCGACGCCGCTGAGCAGCAGCAGCTTGGGGGTCTCGAAGACGCCCTGGGCGACGATGACCTCGCGGCTGGCGTAGACGGTGATCTCGGCGCCGGTGGCGGCGTTGATGGCGGTGACGCCGGAGCAGATGCGGGTGGCCTTGTCAATGACCAGCTTCTTGGAGTGGTGGCCGGAGAGGATCGTCACGTTGGGCTTGTTCTTGACATACAGGAAGCTGCCCTGGCGCTCGCCCTGGTAGATGGTGTCGACGCAGTGGGTGAGGCCGTGCATCTCGCCCTCGTAGATGTCCTCGGTCAGCGGCTGGCCCTTGGAGACCCAGGCCTCCGTCAGCGCGTCGCGGAACGGCTTCATCTCGGGGAGCAGCTCGGCGTGCGAGATCTGCACCGGACCCCCAGTGCCGATCTTGCTCAGGTCCGCCGGGTACAGCTTCTCGTCGTCGTGGTAGGTGGCGCATTTGCGGAGGTACTCGACGATGTTCTCCCACTTCCAGTCGCTGCCGCCGAAGTGCTCCCAGTCGTCGAAGGTGGCCTTGGAGCCCGGAATCCAGGTGAAGTAGTTGGCGCAGGAACTGCCCCCGAGCGCCTTGCCCCGGGTGTTGGGCTTCTCGACGCGCTCGTAGTCGTCGCGCTTGACCATGGTGGTCTTGTAGGCCCAGTCGTATTGGCTACCTCGGAGACCGAAGGCTTTGGATGGGGTAGTGATTTCAGCGACATCGTAGGGATTGGAGATCCCGGCCTCGACGATGAGGATCTTGACATTCGGGTTCTCCGCCAGACGGCCGGCGATGGCATTGCCTGCGGTACCACCACCGACGACGATGAAGTCGAACTGAGATCCGTTGTTAGGGGCGGCCATTGTTGATTCGAGAGGGAGATTGATTAATAGATTTTGATGTGGGTGTTAAATCTATCTATATATAGGAGGAGGAGAATGATGATCGAGATGCTGATGATGTAGATGGAGATGTAGATGAAGATGAAGATGAAGATGGAGATTAAGGTGAAGATGCTGGTATTGATGCTGGATAGCAGTAGGATCGAATTCTCCGTGCTATATATACTATCCCAACTTCCATGACCGCAATGATCCCAGGGTTGATGTCACTGAACAGCATCACCGCCGAAGGACGCCCGAGTCGACCGTCATGATTATCACATACTCATTACCACTTTCGGCCCGAGAGCTGACGTCTCCTCTCTGCCTCATCGGGCAATTGGGGATTGGAGAGACCTCATCCTCGGGGGTACATCCGCTGTAGGGCAGAAATAATGCCTCACCATCAGGGTGCAGCTGGGCTAAGACAGTCCAAAAGGTTTCTTAGGGTGCAGATTTCCCCTCACGCGGGGCCCAGTCAAAGGACGGTGGCCCCTCACGTTCTTTTTCTTCTTCTTCTTATGATTTCTGGTTGTGGTCATGATTCTTAGTACCCCGGCGAACAGTCGGGGTTGACTCGGCCTTCGATTTGGAGGCCTTCTCCGGTAACATCTCTAGGCTGACACGTTTCCAGGTCAATAATGATTCAGGTGGGCGGCGGATTCCTGATCCCCCCCACCCGTCAAATGCTTACGAGATGCTAGTCGAGGCCGATATCCGTGCTCCCAGGGCCCTTCCGGCTGGACCCTCCCCCTCATGAGGAGACCAACCTCGTCAGTGGCTTGGGGGTAGCGAATCAACGGCCTCTTATTCACGATTTCCTCAGAGCAGCAGGTGCTGGGAATTCAGACGAGTGAAAAATGCCTCCAACGGGAATCGGCATCCCGCATCGACCCTCGACCAATATAGCAGTAGATGAGAGATGACACTCACAGTAACCCTCACCCAGGAGGAACAGGTCGAGGTGATAAATAGAACAGGCGTCCGGGAGCCTCTCATCTTTTTCACCTCATCAACCACCGGGCAACACATTACACATTACACATTACACATTACACATTACAGCCTCCCACCATGACAAGACCCGTCTTTACTCTGGCCGAGGGTATAGCATCGCTCCCCTGCCCCAACCCCGCCAAGCTTCTGAATTAAATATTAACCTCGCACTACTGCCTCTAGGCCAACCCATCCCGGACCCTGCCGTGAGCATCACTCTCCCCACCGGTGGCGGTGGGGGGCTGGTGACCCTGGGGGACACCGTGCTGTTGGAGACCCTGGCTCACTTTAATCGGGAACGAATTCCCGAGAGGTCAGTCCGACCCTCATTTATCCCGGCCACAACTGCCCACCATGGCTGACTTCCTCCAGAGTGGTCCACGCTCATGCATCCGGGGCATGGGGGCAGTTCGAGGTGACCAACGACATCTCCCACCTCACCAAAGCCAAGTTCCTCAACGGCGTGGGCAAGACGACCCCTCTCCTCTTCCGACTCAGTACGACGGGGGGTGAGAAAGGCAGTGCCGACACGGTTCGAGATGTGCGCGGATTCTCCGTCAAGTTCTACACGGAGGAGGGCAACCACGACATTGTCGGCAACCACATTGTGCGTTCCTTTCCGGCGACCCCAAACAACATGATGATGATGATGATGCTAACCTCTGTCTAGCCCGTGTTCTTCGTGCGCGACCCGATCAAGTTTCCCTCGGTCAATCGCAGCCACAAGAAGCACCCGACTACTAACCGCCCCGACATGAACATGGTACGTGCCCGCTTCTCTCCCCGGGCCGGATCGACCGACCTCGGAGTACCATGCTAATCCCCCCAAGTTCTGGGACTTCCACGTTAACCAGCCCGAGAGTGTGCACGCGCTGATGCACCTCTTTGGCTCTCGAGGCCTTCCGGCTTCCATCGGCCGCGTGACCGGCTTCGGAGTGCACACCTACAAGCTCGTCGCTCCCGACGGATCCATCACTTACTGCAAGTTCCACTTCCGCCCGGAGAAGGGCGTCTTAAACCTGTCGGCAGCCTCGGCCCAGCATCTGGCGGGCGCCAATAACGAGTACCACCGGCAGGACTTGTGGAACTCGATTGCTCGCGGAGACGGGCCCCGGTGGAAGCTCTACATCCAGGTCATGAAGCCCAGCGAGGCCGAGAAGTACGGGCGCATGGTGTTTGACATCACCAAGGTCTGGCCGTACAAGGAGTTCCCCCTGATTGAGGTCGGGCGGATGACGTTGAACAAGAATGTGAGTGCCCGACGAAGGCCCCTGGCGATGCTCTGTCCCAATGCTCACCCGCGACCAGCCCGAGAACTTCTTCGCCGAAATTGAACAGGCCGCGTTCTCCCCGTCCAACATGGTTCCTGGCATCGCAGCCTCCCCGGATCCGAGTACGTTCCTTATCCCCATCCCCTGCTTCACGTCGTCTCATCGCGCATGGCTAACATAGTCCCACCCCAGTGCTCCATGCCCGCATGTACGCCTACCCCGACGCCCAACGCTACCGACTCGGCGCCAACTACACCCAACTCCCCTCCAACCGGCCCCGCGTCCCCGTGTACGCCCCCTTCGAGCGAGACGGCACCGCCACCATGACCAACAACTACGGCGGCGACCCAAACTACGTCCGGAGCTCCCTGAACCCCGGCATCGTGAGCCAGACGGTCCAGGAGGTCCGGCACACCGAGTTCCTCCGCGGGGGGGTCCTAGGGTTGAATGAGGTCCCCGTCACGGATGAGGACTTTGTCCAGCCGCGGGCGCTGTGGAATGATGTCTTCGACGATGCCGAGCGCAAGTTGTGGGTTGAGAATGTGGCCGAGTCGCTGCAGACGGTTACGCCGGAGCTGCAGGAGGGGACGATTGCGTTGTTTAGTCGCGTGGAGCCACAGATGGGGCATATGATTGCGGCGAAGTTGAGTGACGCTCCAAAGTTGTGATAAGGATAGGGTTGTTTTGTATGTACGATAGAGATGAGATGATGTGCCTGGATTTGCATACTGGGGGGCCAATCTCCGTCGTTTGGAACTCATCAAGACGGAGATCGATCCGAATGATCTTTTCCGGAACCCGCAGAGCGTCCGTCGGGGACAGCTGTGACCTTGGTGGGTCCAGTTGTATTTCCCCCAAGGTCCAGGGGCCTCGATCACGGTCTGGCGGCGAGGAAACAGTTGGCGGTTAGAAACTTTGGGGGCTACTCTGCTGGAATTTTCCGATATTCCTGTTTTAATTCATCGGTATAGGGCGAGTACTCTGCATCCCCGCTCTGCGTGTGTACCTAATAATAGCTCTATTACATGTTTACTTCTCCAATGTCGCCACCATGGGAGGCCGTCTGAGGAGGCCGTCCTCGGGCAGCACGCCTAACGGAGAGGCCCCGAGCCGATATCAGTTCAGTAATCGTCGCTGGCTGGTCACCGAGCCAAACCTCATTATTAGTAAACAGCAACCTCCAGAAATAAGTCCAGTTGAGTAATCGTGGCTGCTGGCCATGCCTGACTCCGTTTATATCCCAGCACTGCCAACCCTATAAGACAGTAGTGGTAGTTAGTAGTAGTAGGAGTAATAGCAGTAGCAGTAGTGAGTTGTCTGCGAGACTTTTCCCTGCTCGGACCATGAATCACAAAACGCCGACAACCGGCTCTTCGAGGTCTGCCTCTCCCGAGAAACACGTCGCCGAGGGCTCGGTTCGGGATGAAGTGAAAGACCAGGATCGAGAGAAGGTCTCGACTTGGAAATGGACGGGCAACATCGCCGTCCTTTTCTTGACCTCGTTCATTCACGGTATGTTGGCCGCTGACCGGTGGACGACGCTGCTGATTCGATTCTCCGGTGGTAGGCTACGATATCAGCAACATCGCCAATATCCAGCCTCATCTCTATGAAGCGTTCGGCAACATCGAGCTCCTGCCCTGGGTGGCCCTCTCCTACACCCTCTCGGTCTTCGCGATGACCTCCCTGTCCCGGAAAGTCACGTACTGTTTCGACCTGCGGTGGATCTACGGGGTGTGCATTGCCATCTTTATGGCCGGCGCTGCGATCGGCGGGTCCGCCTCAAGCATGTCGGTCCTCATCGTCGCGCGGGTCATCATGGGGATGGGCGGTGCCATTCTCTACCAGACGTACGACCCCCGGGGGGGGGGGGGGGGGGGGGGGGGGGGGGGGGGGGGGGGGGGGGGGGGGGGGGGGGGGGGGGGGGGGGGGGGGGGGGGGGGGGGGGGGGGGGGGGGGGGGGGGGGGGGGGGGGGGGGGGGGG
>JAPDER010000072.1:0-122557 GCA_027569225.1 Aspergillus panamensis | reverse complement strand
CCCCCCCCCCCCCCCCCCCCCCCCCCCCCCCCCCCCCCCCCCCCCCCCCCCCCCCCCCCCCCCCCCCCCCCCCCCCCCCCCCCCCCCCCCCCCCCCCCCCCCCCCCCCCCCCCCCCCCCCCCCCCACTCAAGATGCTCGCTCACCTGTCAGGAAGAGGACATCCAGGGGGATCTCCACTTGGGTGGCAGTCTCGCCGTTATCGAAGATGTTCTGGATGCGAACAGTGCCAGAGGGCGCCGTGGGAGGAGGGGGAGGAGCAGACCCGGCAGCGCTGCCCTTGGCCACTTGTGCGTCGACGGCAGCCTTGTCCGTGGAGCAGAAGAAGGCGCCAATGGGGACACCCAGGTTCGCCGCGCCGTCCTCGCCGGCCTCACCGGCGAGCCGATTATCGGTGAAAAGCCCGGTCACCAGGTCGGTGAATTCGTTTCCGAGGGGCTTCAGAGCCGCGTTGTCACTGAAGGCCTGGCAGGTGATCCCTTGCCCAATGACGATGGCATTGGCACCGACCTCTCCCTGGCGATTCTCTGGAGATATGTTAGAGGGTGCGGACCTGGAATAATGGGGGGCTGGAGAACCTACCGGTCGTAGGGAAGACGGTGTCGAGGGGGACGGTGATTTGCACCGAGACATCGGATTCACCGGTCTTGATCTGGACGATGGCCGAGTCCGCACGAGCCGCCAACGGGGCCGCGAGGGCGGCAGAGAGAAGGCACGAGGAGATGAGAACGGACTTCATTGTGAGGTTATAGAATTTGAGAGTTGAGAGTTGAGAATGGAGAGTTGATTGTGGATGAGATGATGAGATGATGAGATGTTCGC
Source organism: Aspergillus panamensis (assembly GCA_027569225.1). NCBI lineage: Eukaryota > Fungi > Ascomycota > Eurotiomycetes > Eurotiales > Aspergillaceae > Aspergillus > Aspergillus panamensis. The sequence continues at coordinate 121,737 of JAPDER010000072.1, read as the reverse complement.
TGAATGCTGTAGATGGAGAGTAGATTGTTTGAGTGATAGAGGGAGAAGAAGATCAGGTACCTTCAACCATTATATACACATTCAGAACCTTCCATGGGCCCCATATTGGAAATTTGATCAGTATAGAACACACTCCAGCCTCAGAGAGCGCAACTATAATTAGCATGCTTTGCTGCCAAGACCCCTACTAAAAAAAGGAATCGTCCATTGTCGTTGGGTAAACGTGGCTCCCACTTGTCAGCTTCAACCGAGGCGCATGTTGTCTACTAACTGCTTCCGGACTCTGAATGCCTGAATAAGCGACTAAGATTGGCGACAGAGCAAAGAGTAGTAATATGATTACTGATGCAGCCGTCGCAGAGCGGGCTGAGTCCGTGTTAACCCCAAATGCTAACCCCGAGCGGACAGGGTTGAGGCTGGGGCTCAGAACGGTGAGCATAGCTAAATAATAATATGACCAGGAATCACCTATCATAGTTCAGGAAACCCGACATGTTCCCTCCGCCTCTCTGCATTGAAGGCTTGTCTCCTGCTCTATTCCCATGGTAGCTAGCCCGCAAGCCATTATTCTCGCTCTTTCTCAGCCCTGTATGGAAGCGCTGGCGAGTGGTCACCTCGTCAAGCTAGCGGGCCAGCGCAACAGCTCTGACTAGCTTCAGTCTCCCTAACCACATGCCGAGGCATGGCACATTCTGCTGACAAAAACAAACAAAGATTAGTAACTAGAGATCTTGGGTGATGACAAATTCGATTAATAGGATCTGGTCCTCCAGGCGGTGTACTGGGTTCAAGGCTGCTCAAGTGGTAACCCCAAGAAATACTAGGTACAAGTCAAATATCCGAGGGTGGAAAACGGGTTAGGTGAAGTTAGAGGAATATTCACCAGGAAAATGAAGAGAGTGCTGAGGGCCTAGAAGGTTCTCTCCAGCAGATTCCATTTTTCCCTAGCAACCGGATATCCAAAGGTGCTATAAAAAGATTCGATTACCAACCCAAATTAGGTTGAGATCAAAACATGTGACTAAGCCGTATGGGCCAATGATAACCCATGAGGAAGCCACATGCGGTCAGATGAGTAAGCAGAACAAGGCTGTGCTGGATCTCAACTGAGGCACAAGCAGGAACAACTTTTTTGTATTATTTTTAACACTCACCACAAGTCCAGGAGGTCAGTGACCAGTCTTGAGATTCAGGTCAATCACCATGTGTTTCCTGAGATGAATTGCTGAGCTTCTTGATCTGACCTCCAGCTCGGATTTCGATCCGGGGATATGCGATGCTATCTCCGACATCCGCTTGATCGAATACGAGGCTTAACTCCTACCAAGCTTTCATACCGCAATCAGAATGTCGATCATGCAACATGGTTGGCAAACCTCTCTGGAGTATCGCAGGCCGGATGATAGGCGGAGTCCGACGCGGAGATAGACATGAGAGCCCGAGACGACATGCTGGGGGATGTTCGGTCGCAGTATAAAGCCTCCTCTGGTGTGCAGATGATGCAAGCCCATCTCTCCTCTAGGTAGCCTAGTCGACTGGATCTAGAAGGATCAAGTCTCGATCATAATGGTCCTCGAATACGCCACAAACCAACCCTCCGGATTCACCAACCGGATCCAACACGTTGCCATCGTGGGCGTATGTCCTTTCCCCCGACCGTGGCTTGATCGCGAAACACCAGCTAATTTCCAACTAACTTGGATAATTCTAGGCCGGCGGATCCCTTGGAAAACACATTGCACAGCAGCTGCTCGGGACCGGAAACCACACAGTAACCGCTCTCACGCGCATCGACAGCCAAACCGAGTTGCCTCGGGGCATCCAGTCGATCCCGGTCGACTACGCGGACCCGGCCGGGTTAGTCACAGCCCTTCAGGGCCAGGATATCCTGATCATCACCCTCGCGGTCATGGTCGCACCCGAAATCCAGTCCCGGCTCGTGCAGGCTGCCGCCACGGCTGGGGTACGATACGTCATGCCCAATGCCTGGGGCTGCGACCTGATGAATGACGATCTGGCGAGCAGTGTGGCCAACTGGGGCCATCTCCGCGCGGTCTTTGACGAGGTTGCAAAGACCGGAGTGTGCTCCTGGATCGCTCTCATCTGCGGCTTCTGGTACGAGCACAGCCTGGTGCTGGGGCCCGACGCGTTCGGCTTCGACTGCGCATCGAAGCGGCTCACGTATTTTGACGACGGCAATGTCAAGATGAATGTGAGCACCCAGGAGCAATGCGGTCGGGCGATTGTGGCCTTGTTGAATCTCAAACTGATCCCCGAGGATCCCAGCGACCGGGACTTGACCGTGAGTCACTGGAAGAACAAGCCCGTGTATATCTCCAGCTTTCTCCTCAGCCAGAGGGATATGTTTGACAGCTGGAAACGGGTGACGGGCGACCGGGATGACGACTGGACCATCAACTACCAGGGCAGCGGTGAGCGATATCAGACCGGCCTCGAGCGGATGCAGAATGGGGATCGGCTGGGGTTTGTCCAATCCATGTATTCTCGGGTCTTCTTCCCCAGCGGAGACGGGGATTTCGAGCACAAGTATGGGTTGGCCAACTCGCTTCTTGGGCTCCCGCAGGAGGACCTGGACGAGCAAACACGGCAGGCCAAAGCCATGGTTGACCGTGGCTATAACTATCTCACGAATCGCAACTAGATTGCCCGGTAGAGTATCTTCGACACCTTGGTGCCTGAGGCAGGAACCTGGCCGGGGTACTTGATCACGTTACCAGCCCAAGCCACAGGCCTTACGCCGCAATGGGTGGCTTGCCCAGGTGCACGTGCCACTTTTGGACTCCATGTACCTGCCTGGTGCCTGAGCCAGTGCAGTCGCATCCATGGGAATACCTTGGTTCTTCAAGATTGGGTTTCTAGTTTTGTAGTTGCTTCCCGATGCAACCTTTATATATTATATTTAAAATCTAATTAAGTTTTTTTCTCTCAAGGCTAGTCAATTTTCCATGGTTCTACGGAGTAGTATCTTGGAGTAAATAAAATATGATTTTTTGATGTGTACAGCAATAGGTGAAGATGTTGTTGTGCGGGTATGGAGATATATATCTTGCCATCCATATTGTATATTTAAGTGTTCCACCACCAATTCTCCACCACGGCTCCTGATCTGGTTATAAATTGGATAGAGTATGAAAGGCATGAGCCAGTCTATAGAATGCTAATTAATATAAGTGATGCCATCACAAAGGGCCTGACACGATTATCCTGACTCTAGATAATGAGGAAGAGAATGAGAGTAATTACAAATCAGCGTCAGTGCAACTTGTGCAAGCAGCAACATCTCCCAAAAGTAGAACTAGGGTTCAGTAATCTTGGACAAGTATGGAATACTCCTCGTACGGGGCTTACATTGTAGTGTTGGTCAGAAATACTGTATTAGTGGCCAGAACCTTGAATAAGGAAATTCCATGTATTTTATTATAATATAATACCCTCTAACCCTAACCTGAAAACAAGGCCTAATCCCCTACCCACTAACCACGCTAACTAGTACTTGGTTAATACTAGTAGTGGTCAGAGGTGATAGTTGTATTACCGCTTGTAATATATCACTGACTACTTAGACGCTAATCCTGACTAACACTCTGATATAACCCGACTAGTACGTAGGACGTAAGTAAACAAAGATTGAACCATGGTTTTTCAAATTTTGACTTCTTACGGGCTTTGGTTCGCGTTTTGTTCATTTCGGGGTTCTAAAAATATGATACCCTCTTTACTACTTGTAGTAGCAACTCACGCAATGAAAACAGGATCGAGTCAGGAAATCTCAGTACTTCCTTTACCCCAAAGTTCCACCCAGAAAAAAAGACATTTGGGTAAATGGAACCGATCGCTAGGTTTAACTAATTGAGCCGATTGTGTCTCAAAGCCAGGGATCAGTCATCTTGGATTTTTGGATTTTACTGAATATTAAGGTAGAATTTTCCCCTTAGATTATCTAAATTTTCCTCCTCTGGAGCGGGGAAAGGTGTACCTAGAAATGATACTACCCAACATAAATAAAGATGGAAAAAAGTATAGAAGTTTTTAATCATTAAAAGTCAGTCTTTTGGACCAGTAAAGCCGGCCCTACTCGACGCTCGGCATGCAAAACATGGGAACCCACTAGTGGTTTATCATCGAGGTATTCAGGATGTGATCGAGGGGTCCAGCCATAGGATATCGAAACCGGGTTAGTTCAACAAGGTGGAGAGGGGGTGACTTTTGGGATACAGACCAGCAGTTGATCATCGCTGCCACATCGATAAACTGCCTGCCAGTAGCCGTTGATCGGCACGTCAAAGAAAAGACAGTTTCAGTTGACAGCATAACCGTGTGGCATGAAGAGGCGCCGGGCATGATCTTGCGAGTGCCCTCTTCGACCTTGCAATGCCGGTTGGTCCCCGGCGAGAAGATGCCATGGGGGAGAAAGGCGAGGCCAACGTGAACAACCTGGTTTGTTCTTGGCTCATATCGTCTTCCCTGGACGAGATGAGATGGCCTTTGGTTCACTTGCGGCTGCATCGGTTATGTTTGCGCAAGTCTCTGGTGATTCGTGGCCGTGGCGTCGATAGTTCAAGATCAAGTCATGAACACTAAGATAATCTCTCTCAGCTGCATCCCCCAAGGCCACAGGCAAACCAGATTGCTCATTGGGCATGCAGCCAGGGCTTGTCGGCTGCCTTATCTGCTTTTAGATGCTGACTCCTGGCGCTCTCGGGAATTTTACCCAGCTACCGGGACCAGGGAGCCCTAGACAGCGCCACGACCCACCACGCACCCAGGAACCCGGCGCCGATAGACGCAGGGAACGAGCCAGACCGTCGTTCGGAAACCTTAATGCGCGTCGTTCGACCCAGTGAGCGACGTGGGAAGCCCTGGGAGTCCCTGGCCAGGATCGATCTATTGAAAAGCAACTTTAATCCCCACGTGGCGGGGGTCGGGCACGCCGAATACGATGCTCAGCGCATGGCAATCTCCTCCTCTGGCTGGCCGGGGTGCGAATTGGCGAGGGGCTCAATCAGCAGGAGACGCGTTATCGGCCTCCTCTTCGCTTCAGCCAGCGCCACCACACGGCGGAGTATGATAGCATTGAGTGATGAGATGATGGAAGGCCGCTATGGAAATAGATCGAACCTACAGCTCCAGCGGTCCGGAGCCACGGTCGTGCCATCGTTTAAAAACTCCCTTTCCCAGGCCAAGCAGTCTTCCTCCCCTCGTCGCTCTTTATATTTCCTTTTCTCCCCCCGTCCAGAGAGGCTTTCCTCTCGTTCCATTCGTTAACGGCCCATTCACTTGCTGACCCAGCTGCCCACGATTCACGATGCGGCTGTTTCGTTCTTTTCTGACCAGCGCTCTGCTGCTGAAGAGCGTCCAGGCTGCTGCCCTGGACGCTCGTGCAGTCGAGGCGCCGGCACCCACCAAGTCCACCGTGACCATTGTGCTGACCAACTATAAGACGGTCTGTCCCTGCACGGAGGCTCCTGTGCCCACGTCCACGGGGTATACCACCTCGACCATCTACACGACCAGCGTTCACACGGTGACGGGCTGCCCCTCGACCGTCCACAGCTGCCCCGCCAGTGAGCAGACCACCTACACGACCACAGAGACGATCAGCGTCACGACGACGGTATGCCCGATCACTGAGACGACGACCGGTACCTCCCAGCCCACTGGGCCACACTCTAGCTCAGGTTCGACTGGACCTACATCCACGTCTGGTCCTGGATCTTCTACCTCTGGTTCTGGATCTTCCACCTCTGGTTCTGGATCTTCCACATCGGGTCCTGGATCCTCGACGTCCGGCCCTGGATCAAGCTCTACCTCTGGCCCTGGATCGTCTACATCGGGTCCTGGATCTTCGACATCTGGCCCTGGATCAAGCTCTACATCGGGTCCTGGATCTTCCACATCGGGTCCTGGATCTTCTACATCCGGCCCTGGTTCCTCTACGTCCGGCCCTGGATCGAGTTCGACATCCGGCCCTGGATCGTCTACCTCTGGTCCTGGATCCTCGACCTCTGGTCCTGGGTCCTCGACCTCCGGCCCTGGATCTTCTACCTCCGGCCCTGGATCGACCTCCATTCCAGTTATCCCAACCTCAGCCTCCACCGGAACCCCGGGTGCCTCGCCCACAGGCCAGCCAACATCAAACACCAACCCCGGTACCTCACCCACTGGTGGCCCAACATCGAACACCAACCCCGGTACCTCGCCCACAGGCCAGCCAACATCGAACACCAATCCGGGCAGCTCGCCTACTGGTGGCCCAACATCCAACACCAATCCCGGTACCTCACCCACTGGTGGACCAACGTCGAACACGACCCCCGGTACCTCGACGACCCGCCCTCCCATCTCGACTCCGGGTAGCTCAACCTCCGGGACCCCAACCCCCAGTCCCTCCGATGAGCCCTGGGCCCTTTATATCGTCCCCCAACGGGCGACTCGTAAGCGTCAGACCATTGACTCTCCGATCCTGATCGGCGGTGGTACCGTTACGGATTCCTGCGACAATGCCTCTCGTTTCCGCGCCAACGGCGGTCGTCTTTACGACGACGGCCAGGTTGTCGCCGCCCAGAGCGGTGCGTCCAGTGCGGTCTTCGCCGGTTCAGCCAACCCGGGACCCATTCAAACCACCTTCAGCCTGACCGACGGTGTCCTCGCCTGGACGAACGAGGCCTTCCCAAGCGGCTCGGCGCGGTTCTGTTATGACGGTGCCAACGTCTTGGCAATCTTCAGCGGTGCCCTGCCTGTTGGCTGTACCCGGGTGACCATTGTTGGCGTGAAATTCTGTAAGCACTCCTTTCCCTCCTCGTTCATCCGAACAACAATCACTAACACCACCCCCAGCCCAGATCTGTCCCGGCTCAACCTCGACTTCCGGCCCTACCTCTACCTCTACCAGTGGCAGCGGCTCGACCTCTGGCCCTGTCGTTCCTACCTCCACTGGCGGAAGTGGCTCGTCCTCTGGACCCATCATCCCTACTTCCACTGGTGGCAGCGGATCAACCTCTGGACCCGTGATCCCGACCTCCACTGGCGGTAGCGGCTCTACTTCCGGCCCTGTCATCCCTACCTCAACCAGTGGAAGTGGCTCATCCTCTGGACCTGCCATCCCGACATCTACTGGTGGTAGCTCGTCGACCTCTGGCCCTGCTATCCCTACATCCACCCCTGGTGGCGGTAGCAGCTCTACCTCCGGTCCAGTTATCCCTACCTCGACCCCTGGTAGCAGCTCGACATCCGGCCCTGTTATCCCCACCTCGACCCCTGGTAGCAGCTCGACCTCTGGTCCAGTTGTCCCTACCTCCACTGGTGGTAGCTCGTCGACATCTGGCCCGGTCGTCCCAACATTGACCCCCAGTGGTAGCACCTCGACATCCGTCCCAGTCACTCCTACTTCTACCTCGACTGGTGGTAGCAGCTCAACCCCTGCCTCCACCCCCACCGGTGGTAGCAGCACCTCGACTTCCACCTCCACCTCCACCCCTACCTCTACCTCGACTGGGGGAAGCAGCTCGACCCCTACCTCCATCTCCACCCCTACTAGCGGTAGCAGCAGCTCAACTTCGACGGGAACTCCAACCAGCGGTGGCAGCACCTCTACTTCGACCTCCACCCCCACCAGCGGGAGCAGCACGTCCACCTCGACCACTACGTCCACCTCGACTCCCACCCCGACCCCGGCCAACGAGCCCACCGCTCGTTCCTATCCCCGCGGCTTCCGACGGGTCAAGGCCTTCGACGGACCCCAGTAAGGGCCGGTGGCGGACTGAGCCCTAACTTGACGGCCTAGGTTTTTCTTTCCATATATATATATATCATAATTATAACTATTCATGTATTCTCTGTGTATACAGCCTAAGATACTGCCAGTTATGTTTACCTTTTATAACTGTTAATATCTATTATTTATTTTAGACACATGCCCTTCTTCCTTGACTGCTGTCTGTCTCTTCACTTCTCTTCCTTTTACTTCTAGGCTATTATAGCTCTTTTTCAAGTACGTGTGGACTGCCCTGTCGCTGGCGAGCGATGTTGTGATTTGTCCGGCATTAGCTCGTCACTGAAATCCTCATGCAAATGTATTACTGTTATGATCCGGTCATCATTTTGCTTAATTACAACCCTCATCCCCTGAGGGAGTGACATGGACTACAATACCGTCCAGTCCCCTTATGACTCCCCTTGCATTTGGTTTCATTAATTATAATGTTTAATTCAATATGCAACTATTGATAACTAACTTATGTATTACTATGTCCTGCTGACTGTATTTGCGAAGAAACACTCTTTCGGTATGTGGTTCAGGCGAGTAGCACTACTACTAACCCCTGCGGCTGCATTCGCCCGGATGTGCATCTGCCGAGCCAGAAAGACGGGATAGGTTGAATCATGTAGCTCGATGTGAGGGCCACTTTGGATCATCCGGAGCCCCTTAGAAGGTCGCGTGCTTCTCGGGCCGAATGCACACGCTGGCGGCCGTGACAACAGCCATCAACGCCCCCATCACGCCGAACGGCAACCCCATCCACGCCCACCCCAGCTCCAGCCCTTTCACCAGGAGCCCATTGACCACGGGCCCTACCGCGCACATGAGGGCAATCCCGAGCGTGCACGCGGTGCTATACACGGCACTGACTTCGTCCGGTCGCACCGCCTCCCCGAGCAGGCTCATCAGCAAGGCCGTGGAGCAACTGCCAAACGCCACCAGCGACAGTCCCCCCACCACCACGGCGAGCGCCGGGGCCGCGGCGATGACCAGCAGGCCGAGGCCACTGACCGCCAGCGACGCGATCGCGTAGCGGCGGTCGCGGGCCCAGGTGGTCCAGCCCCGGGGGTCGGCGACGAGACGGGTGATCAGCGGGAAGAGGGCGAGCACGACGACGCCCTGCGCGCCTTGGAAGAAGGACATGAGCACGTTGCCCCGGCTGAAGGGCAGGGCGAATTTGGCGCTCGCGTATTGGAGGCCGACCATGGTGAACAGGTCCCGGGCGACGGCCTGCGGGGCGAGAATCAAGAGGAGCAAGACCGCCTGGCGGTTGGAGGCCAGGACCGCCCGTAAGGGCGCCACCTGGCTGGTGATCCGGGCGAGGATGGAGTCGGACGGCTTGCTCGACGCGTCGCCCGCCGACGGCGCGGTCTCGTCCGCGGGGGACTCCGTGCCGGGAGGAGACGTCGCCCGTCGCAGATGGAGGGTTTCCGGGATGAACTGGCCCAGGAGAACGATGCTGAAGAGGAACAGGCTCGCGGCCAGGAGGAGCGCCGCCCAGGTGTGGCCTTTCTCCATGAACGCGGCGCCGATCGCGGGGCCCAGCAGGCCCGAACCCACGCCGGCGGCGTTGAGCAGCAGGAAGAACTGGGCGCGCTCCCCCTCCTCCGCGATATCGGCCACCATGACATGCACCATGCTCGAGAAGACGCTCGTGCCGCCGCCGATGAAGTAGAAGGCGCCGGACAGCCAGACCCAGCGGATGGGGAGGAACCGCCAGTAGCAGACGGCGGGGGCCCAGAAGAGCGCGGCGCCGATGCCGATGCCGCTCAGGATCAGGATAGGCCGGCGGCCGATGCGTTCGGCCAGTAGGCCGTAGGGCAGCGTGCACACCAGCGCGGCGAAGACGGGGACCAGCTGCTGGTAGCCGCGGACCAGCGCCAGCTCCTTTTGCACGGGCTGGGCCTTGCACAGGTTGGCGGCGGTCCGGGGGTGGGTTTGGTAGTAGTCGTCGCAGATCACGTCTTCCAGGACTTGGATCACGGCGGCCTGTTGCAGGTTGTCCGCGAGCATCACCGTGAAGGCGAACGTGGTCAGCAGGAGCACCACGCGTTGCTTGACCCGGGCGGGGATCGCTCCCTCCTCTCGCCGGGAGGGGGGGTCGCGCAGGAGGGGGGTGGATTCATCGTGAGGGTGCATGTTGAAACTCGACCTGGAGCAACGGCCAGGTACAACTGCCAGGTCCAACAGCAACTGCCAAGATGCAGGTGGGAAGAAGCGTAGACTTAAGCATTTCGCGGCGGGTGGTGAGGATTGATTAGGCATCACGATAACCAGCGTTACATGGGCGCTTTCGCCTGGCGCCAATCATCCCGATCGTCGTGTCGAATGTAATCACGAAATCCCCACTGGGTCCACTAGTCGTCCTTTGATCAGCACTAATAGTCCCAATCAGACCCCGAGGAAACATGCATCCTGCGTGATAAGGCTTACATTCCGCATCACTTTCGAGACTTATTTGCCGTGGTATGACCGTATAATCAACCCCCCTCTCAGATGGACTCTTTACACGAAGACCTCCTCCCCCCGGTCGATCAGATGGCATTCTCCCAAAGCCGCCTTGAAAACTACCACTAATTCATCCAGGCACGACAGGAACCGCACGTAGGCGCCCACCGCCACGCAGTACCGGCGGAAGTGCTCATCGTGGAGGAGCATGGCCTTCAGGTCCGTCTCCTCGCTCGAGGCGAACCACGCCTCGTAGCACTGGGCGACCAGCGGCGTGGGCAGCTGCTCCGGCAGGGGATCCCCGGCCTTCAACGCCTGCCGAATCACGCTCAGCACGGCCATGATGTCCTTGATATTGCGCGCGGCCAGGACCCCGGCCTTCTGCTGCAGACGGACCTGGAGCTCATACGGGAGATCGGTGGCGAGCGCCAGCAGGCGGCCCAGACACTGCCGCATGTCCTCGCACAGCGTCTGCGTTTGGCGCAGGGTGTTCTGGTCGAACGGCCCGAAGCTGATCTCCAGCGCCAACAGCGCGATCGGGGCGTGGAGGGATCGCAGCGTCTGGGCCAGGGCGAGCGAGATCGTCGCGACGCGGCGGGGGGGCAGGCGCCGGCGGGGGGGGGGATCGCGCCGCGCCCACTGGCCGATCCACAGCGCGTAGTGGTCCGAGAGGGTGCCCACGACGTGGGAGAGCGTGTGCCGGACGTGTCGGGTCGCGGACGGGGGGCGAGGGAGCAGCTGCACGATGGCCGCCGCGGCGAACCCGGCCAGCACCGTCACCAGCCGCTTCCAGAACGCCGCGTACCCGCGGCCGGGGAGCCCGTACTGGTCGAGATGGCCGTCGTCGTAGCTGAACCCGAGCACGAGCACAAAGGTCGCCCCGCTCATGACCGCCGCCGGCACCAGCGGGAGGGGGAGGAAGATGCGCCCCCACACCAGCGCCAGAGTCATCACCGCCGTGATGGCGGCCAGCCCGTACGGATTGCCCGGCCCACGGCCCGAGCCAATGTACCACGCCACCAGGGCCAGGACGCCGCCGAGGACGGTGCCGGCCCCGCGGGAGATCAGCGAGAAGGTAAAGTCCGCCATGTAGATGAGCAGAGTGGTCTGGGCGGTGATCACCCCCCAGATGCCCTTCTCCCGGTAGTAGAACCCGGCCGTGCTGGGGAGCGCGGACGGAATCGCCGTGGCGATGGTGACCACCACCATGCGAAGCGCATACATCCCTGCTTCGTTGGTCAGCCAGTGGTACGTGGCGATGATGCCCCGGCTGACCCGGCTGCGGGGGCGATTGCCGCGCCGATGGCTCCTGCGCAGGTACCGGTGCACCTCCTCCTGGTCTTGCTGTTCCAGGACCTTCGGGTCTTTCGCGGTCCCCCCCGCCGATCGATCCAGGGGAGCCTCGACCGTGGGGTTGAAGAGCCAGCGCAGTGCGTGCTGCAGATGGGGAGGGGGCCAGATACGTCGCGTCGGACGCGTCCGGAGCAACGTTACGATATGCGAGAGCACCTCCTCGGCGGCCGTGGCGATGCCCAAGACGCGGTCCTCCACCACCATCGCGAGAACCAGCTGTCGAAAGGTATACGGCGCAGTGTCCCTCGGTGGACCATCATCGTCAGATCCCGGAGAGGATGGGGGTGGCAGGATTCTCGCGGCCAACGGAAGCCGTTCCTGGCGCGCCGTCCGGAGATCGCAGAGCAGGGCCTCCGCGCGTGAAGCCTCCTGATTCAACTGGTCGGGCGACCGCGGCGTGAACCATCGATCGGAGTTAGCGCCGTCGAGGCTCTTGGAGATCGTCTCTATCGCTTCCATGCACGCCATCAACACCGGAAGCGTGGACTCTCTCAATGCGTCGAGGGTGCGGGCATGGAGTTCGCCCTCGTCGGGGCTCCGAAACGAATTAATCAGGGTTGTGGTCTCCTCATACTCGCGACGACCACTGGACGGAGGAGGTCCGCGAGGGGATTCCTGCCCGGGACTGTTCAGCAGCAGGCCCATCTTCTGGTCACTCCGAACGCGCCCTCGCAGAAAGTCCAGCAGCGCGAGAGAGGCCGAGAGCATCTTCTGCGTCCGGTGGTATATCTCTTGGATGTCCAGGGCACTCCAGCGACCGCGGCAGAAGTCCAGAGGCAGAAAGGCCAGGGCGGGATCCAGCATCTGCAGCGTATTCAGGATACTGTCATTCAGCTTGACCAACTCGCGATGGTCCAGGGGCTTTTCCTCGAGCCGTGTTTTGGCGCAGTCCAGCGGACGATTCGCCAACCGGACCAGTTTCGCCAGGCGGATCAGCACGACCTGCGACGTGGACTGGGGGAATATCAGCACGCAGCAGGCCGCCCCCAGACCCACTCCAATCGCGCCAGGCTCGACCAGGACCTTCCCCAGTAACCCCATGAAAGACGGCACCGTGGGCCCGATGAGAAGGAAGAGATCCAGCACGATGATGCCGAACAGTTGAACCAGCGCAAACTTCATATTGGCCACGCGCAGGCGGGATATGAAATAGATGTACACGCAGATCATCACGTAGAACACCACCGTGACGCTCGTGTCCAGCATGAACCCGTTGTGGATGAGCGCAGTGGCCTCGGCCATCACGCTCTGACCAGACTCCGCCGCGAGGGTGGCCGCCTCCTTCTCCAATGCGGCCAGCTGCGCCGCCGTGTCCGCCGCGGAGCGCGCCGAGAGCGCGGCTTTCATGGTCACGACCCCCCAGGCCCATCCCAGACACATCCCCGCCAGGAGCGACACGGTGGCGAGGAGATAGATGACGGTGATCTCGGACGGAGGGACCACGTAGAGCACCAGGGCGGCGAAGAAGGTGGCGATGCCGATGGAGCGCAGGGCCGGGTTAATGAACATCAGCAGCGACGCCACCCAGATCGCGACCCACGAGCGACAGAGCGCTTTCATGTCATTCGGGTTGAAGTGATCGAGCCATGCGGGGAGCGACCGCTGGGGGGGAGTCCTCGGAGGCTGATCCGTGCGGTGGTGCGATGATCGTCTAGCTCGCGCAAACATGATGCCGGCAGCGGGCCGAAGCAGTGATTTCCATAGTCGATGTCTACGGTATAGATATATTCATCCGTGGGGTGAAGCTTTGGCACAGCGGTTGGTTTTGACCGTCGGGGATGACGATTGGGGATGACGTCACCTCACCCAGTCATATGCAGTCTATCTCAACTAACTACCGAGTGTTACTTATCCGACAGGACTTCTAGGACAGGCATTGTGATCAGAGAGACCGCAGGTTCGCTTCAGACAAGGCTGTCCTCAATATTCTTGGGAGGAATCATTTTACTCAGGAGTTCATATTCCGACTCGAATCAAATGCAATATCCCATTACCCTTGCTAAACAGACAATCAAACAGAAAGAAAAGAAACCGACCGGTAAAGATAGACTACGGGCCTCACCTGCAAATACGATGTAGCATGCTCAAGTCCCCAGGTATCGCAGGTTGTACGTCCGGTTGGGGCCGACCTCCCGGTGAGCGCGGAGCAGCCTCGCCAGATCCCAGAGTCGGTTCTGCCTGGCATTGTGAATGAGGTCGGCGGTATTCTCCAACCCCAGGCCTCGCTCCACCAGCCGCCGCAGGATGGCCTGGGCCGCGTGCAGGCCGACGGCCATCCGTCGCTGGTATCGCTTCACGTTCCCCAGGCCCCGGCCGGGCTTCAGCTTCCCCAGGGACCAGATCAGATAGTCCATGAAGCTGCCCGCCCGGAACTCCATGGTCGGGTCCGCGACGTGCTCCAGCAGTAGCCGCAGGGCGCCGAGGTGGATGGGGTGCCGCTTGAGCACGAGATGCACGGCGGTGAGCCCATCCACGGTTCCCTCGCAGTAGCTGGGGCTGGCCCCGACCGTCAGCAGGGCCGCGATTCTCTCCAGATCCCGGGCCTCGACAGCCTGCATCAGCACGGTCTTTGCGGCGCCGTCCTTGTCCGTGAGCAGCTGGCGGGCCTGGTCCCGGTACGGGTGCTCGTTCACGTAGGCCACCATCTCGCGCCAGTGGTGCTCGTTCCAGACCACAAATTCCCAGATATTGACGTAGATCGGCTGGTCGCAGTCCGGGGCCACTAACCGTTGGACGAGGGTGATGTGGAGGGCCTCGGCGCGCTCGATGCTCGCCACGCCGAACTGCTGCAGAGCGTTCCCGGCCAGATCGTCGTTCAGGGAGGGCACCTGGACTCGGCTATGATTGTTAGCGTTGCAGACGAAGTAGCTGAGATCTCTGACCTGCCTGTCGGCGCCCTCTAGCTGCCCGGCGGCCTCGAGCCGGATCAGCCGCTCCAGTCGACCGAGGATGAAGTTGAAGAGCTCTTCGTGGCCGTGATGCATGGTGACTCCGAGTAGACCCCAGTCGAAAAACCCCACGTCCTTCTCGGCCGCGCGGGTGACGGCCAGATTCGCGCGAGGGACCCGGCCGGCGAGATAGCGAAAGGTATTGCCGGCGTTGTACAGCGCCGCGAGGCCCAGCAAGGTCCAGCCGGAAATGGTGACGCCCTCTAGAGGCATTCCGAGGTTGTGGAGGATGCGCAGCATGCCCGCTTGATCGCGCCGGATGATCTCGTGGACGTCGTCGTCGGCAGCCAGCGGATCGTGGCCCCGACAGTGGAAATCGGGCTTTGGTCGACCGGTGGTGGCCCAGAAGGCGTGGAATGCTTTGCCCGTCTCAAACACCCGGTACACGCGGCCGGCGGCATATCGCTGGCGGATCACGTCGCTGGCTGGGCCGGCGAACGATGGGTCGGCCCAGAATGTGGCGTAGAGGTCGGCCGAGGACATGAACTGGAGGAGCAGCAGCTTGGTCTCATCTGGCAGCAGGGTTAACTTGGGGGGCTCTTGCATCTCGGCATCCATGATCGATTGGAATCGGACGTCGGTCCTTACTTTGATGGCGTTTCGGCTCGGTTCGTTGCGAGGGACTGAAGACGCGTGGTCGTCGAATGTGTTGAATTTGTTGAATGTGTTGAACGTGTCGATTGGGAGGATATTCTTCTTGCTTGTTCCTGGTGGTTTTTATACGTACCACATCTGGGGGAACAAAGACCATCGAGGCCAGGGAGAGATATCCTGTGCTCTTTGAGAGGGACATATCTACTGCCAAACATACAACTGTGTCGAGGTTCTCTTGGACCAGCCGTTCCGATAAGGGTTCCTTGTGTGTGTCAGTTGAATGGTATATCCTTGGTATGTCCTTTGTCAGGAATTCCAGTTAGACAAGGCACAGTCAACCTGGCTCACTCAGAGCCTTGCACACGGCGACCTTTGTCTTGATTCTTTGTATGCTTCCATCATGAAGACCCAAGAAGCAGACTGTACAGGGCGCCATTCATGGACTCAGTGTCCTCTCTGTATAGTGGACACGGTCTCTAGATCTACTTTTCCCAAGCAAGTACTCTTTCAAAGTCAGTAGCCTTCCACGTATAGGTCATGGCATGGTAGGTTTTATATGTTACCCAGAGTTGGTATAGTCTGGATCTTGGATCTGCTTTGTCTCCATAGAAAGGAACGTCGGGGTTCAAGACGACTCGGGATTCGCAGCGACTGGTGGCCTCTGGTGGAGTATTATTTACAGGATACTAACCTAATATAGCTAGTATTACTATCTTAGATGACTTCTTCTAAGCAAAGCAATAAATATTGATCTCTCTGTTGAGAAGTTTTACTCAAGAAATCTATGATTTATTGTTATTTTCATTTACTCTCCATAGGGCTTGTATTTCCAGAAATTTAAAATAAAAATAAAGATTATTGTATAAAAACTTTTACTTTGAAAACAGACATAGAATAAATAAGATAGGATTTTATTCAAGAATACCCTACTCAAACACTCGCCCATCTTCTTATGTCTTAGCGTGTCGAGATTCTCGTCTCCCCACTTGAATAAACCGAGTTAACTACAGGTCCGACTCGTACCTAGGACCTAGACTAGGTAGGTACTAGGAGTAGCCTAAACTCCGGTCCATCGCTGTTCCCGCCGGATTGGCTACTGGCAAAACGCGCCCCTGAGCTGAACTGAACTGACAGAATGCACGGCGAAAGGGGTTTCTCGTTGCACCGCCATCTCTTCCCCGATTACCCGATCTTTCCTGGAGTCCTGGACATCCCACCCGGATCAGATCGTGACGGTCGGGCCTTCGACAGAGCGTAGAATATGACTGTCGCCGAGATGCGCCCGCTGAAGGGCACGTCGCGAAACGGGGGAACTGGGCTGGCCCCTAATGCCGAAAATGGTCGCGTGAGGAGCACGGGCAAACGGTCGCGACCCCTTCTGCGCCGCTGCCAACGGTTTGCGCTCCGGCATACGTGGACGATCCCCCTCGTGGCCTTGCTGGGCTGCGCTGCGTGGTACGCCCTCGACCCGACCGAGTCCAACGTCCTGCACGCCTTCATCTTTCTCTCCTACCGGCAGCCGGCCCTCGAGCCTGGGGCCCCCGCGCACTATGGCAAGGGGCCCCGGGACCTCGCGCTGGTGGCCTTCTACACGCTGGTCCTGTCCTTCACGCGCGAGTTCATCATGCAGGAGCTCCTGCGCCCGCTGGCCCGGTGCTGCGGCATCCGGTCCCGCGGCAAGCAGCAGCGCTTCATGGAGCAGATGTACACGGCCGTGTACTTTGCGGTCATGGGCCCCGCGGGCCTGTACGTGATGCGCCGATCGCCAGTGTGGTACTTCAACACGCGCGGCATGTACGAGGCCTTCCCCCACCGCACCCACGAGGCCGGCTTCAAGTTCTACTACCTCTTCCAGGCCGCGTACTGGGCCCAGCAGGCCATTGTCATGGTGCTGGGGCTGGAGAAGCGGCGCAAGGACTTTCACGAGCTGGTCGCCCACCATATCGTCACGCTGGCGTTGATCGCGCTCAGCTACCGGTTCCATTTCACCTACATGGGCATCGCGGTCTATCTGACCCACGACATCAGTGATTTCTTCCTGGCGGTAGGTTCCCCCTCCTCCTCTCCTCCCCTGGTCCGGCGCGATGGAAGGTTGCTGATGGCCTAGGTCTCCAAATCCCTGCATTACATCGACAGCCCCCTCGTGCCGGCGTTCTTCGCCACGCAGATCGCGGTCTGGGTGTACCTGCGGCACTACCTGAATCTACGCATCCTCGTCTCGCTCCTGACCGAGTTCCGGACGGTCGGCCCCTATGAACTCAACTGGGAGACCCAGCAGTACAAGTGCTGGATCTCCAATGTCATCACGTTTGCGCTGCTGGCGTCGCTCCAGGCGCTGAATCTCTTCTGGCTCTACTGTCTCTTCCGGGTCAGTTACCGGTACGTGGTGCACAACATCGTGCAGGACGATCGATCCGAGGCGGAGGAGTCGGAGGGGGAGTCGCCCCCCAAGGCGAAGACGAGCTGAAAGAGAATGAAAGATAATCACGAACGCATGACGGCCGGATCATCCCATGCATCCTGTATGATAGACTGGAAAGCAGAACCTCATGATATTGAGTTGGGTGGAAGAGCCCCAATCAGCGTCAGCGTCAGCGTAATCGTAATCACTCACCCAAGAGTACGCTTGCCTCTTGGGCCAAGAGGCAAGCGTGGCAAAAGAGGCTCACGATAGACAGCTCCTTGAGCGATGCATAATCGTGGCGAACTCCTGGTCGCGGACTTGGCCCTAATGCAGCTCGGGCGGCGATAAATTAATCACCATCTGAGATATCTGGCTCGATTTCCGCGCGACCGGCAGAGGTCGGTGAGAAGAAGAGTAATAATAATACTACCAATACTAATACTAATACTAATAAAAACTAATAAATAATAAATAATGGGCCGCCCTGCAGCGATTAGATTAAATGATTCAGGGTCCGACTAGCAGACTTTAGTCCTCGAACTGGTCTGGCAGGGTCGACTCGACAAATTCACTCGAGGGTTTTTCTGTTGTGTACCGTCACTCGAGCCTCGGCTGAGCAGAGGACAGGTTGTCGCCACCGATCTGGGAAATAGGCCTGGAACGCGTGCTGAGGAGAGAATAATAATCCTTGGTAATATGAATAGGGTTCGCCTTCCAGAACGTGAGTGGAAACCAGGGGCATGGGTATCCTGGTCGTGGGATACCTTAGCCAGGTTGGCACCATCTTAGCCATCTTAGCACCATATTAGCCGATATGGCATGGAAGCAGGGATATTACCTACTATTATTATGAGCTGGAAATCTCGTATCGCACGCACGTCTGTGAGTGGAGGGTTCGGATTAGGTGATCAGCGCCGTTGTCTGTCGTGATGCTCTTGGCTCTTGGCTTGTTGAGGGATATTATTCGAGGGAGCTTGGCATCCAGGGCATCTGAAACTATTTCCGGGAGAGTCGACGAGGGGACTCGAGAGATCGAGTCATTCTTTGCGACAGACCATGCAATCCCACCCCCGATGGACGACAGGCGACGTCGACATGAATTCGGGTGATCATGTGACCTCGAATCTGGAGAGAGGGGGCGCGAGAGAGAGAGAGAGAGAGAGAGAGAGAGAGAGTGGCCACGACCCTGTCACGGACTGAAGGCTATCGCGCAATCTTATCTCCCTCTTGCGGATGCTCCACGACCCACTCCCAGCCATCGCCAGGGTTGGCTGTGTGGAAGTTCTGGAAGATGGCCCCAGGCTCACGCCATCCCAGGCCAGAGCCCGAAGAGGCAAGACTGCGGGGTAACGTGACATCCAACTTCCTTCGATGCTTATTCGGTCTTGGGAGGGCTTAATGGCCGGACTATCTGCCAGTTTGGGGAGGATCGGCTGATGATAATACCAGAGTGGCGATAGGTGCGTCGGGCGAACCCGCGGCGACTAGTATCGCACAGGAGGGAGCTAAAATGACAGGGTCATCTTCGTCCAGCGAACCACGAGCATGCCGGGTCAGATTCAAATCACCGACAAAATAGACAGGAGAGGGAGTAGCTCCGTCCTAGTAGTAGCAGTAGTCGCAGGAGTAGGAGGAGATACGTCGTTAGCCGTGCAGACTAATCTCGGGGCCGGTGCTATCCTCAAGGGGCAGGCGGCTGCATGCCAATGAGAACACCGCATGCATGGGCAGGGTCGCCAAGAGACATAAGCAATCTCCGCCATGCTACCCTACCGATCAGCTGAGCGGTTGGACGCTGCCCGTGGGAAGCTGGAAGGAGGGCCGACTTGGCCCTGGTGCTTATCAGGCTGGCTGCGTGATTGGCGGCGACGAAGAACCACGCCGGCTGCAACGTCAGGGAGATAATCATCCGGCCAAGACGCCCTAGTCGAGACCCAGGGAGAGAGAGAGATAGCACCTGCCTATTTGCGCTGGGGTCCACGCTTAGGGTCTTATCGGGGGGTGGCCAGCAGCTGCCCCTGTCCGCCACCACTTTGCTTACTCGCGGTGCTTAATATCGCCGCCCCTTCTTATTTGCCCATGCAGGCCAGCCCGATGAAACCGTGAGCCGAACTAAGCATCCTGTCTTATGCGCCCAGATAAGGATGGTTACATTGGCAACAGCCCGCGGTGGGCCCCTGCGCAGCGAGCAGCGAGCAGCCCGGAGTATTTCATGCACACGGCAGTCCTCGTCCATCAGGCATTTTCTTCTTGTCGTCCGTGGATTTGTTCCTGAGTATTGCTCCCTGTCAGAAGAGAGGCATCCGCAATGGGTAAGTGTCGCCTGCGCCGTGCCTGGGTCCATCTTCCATGCCGTGGCTAATCATCCCCGACCGAATGCTGCAGCTTCCCACGAAGTTGACGAGAAGATCGCCGGCGTCCCCGCTGTCGAGGGCGTCCCCGGCTCCCCCGTCGAGTACGACGAGGACACGCCCACTGAGGAGGAGCTCCAGAGCCTGCGTCGCGTGCCCGGCAAGCTCCCCATCGTCGCCTACATGATCTGTGCCGTCGAGTTCTCCGAGCGAGCGTCCTACTACGGTGTCTCGGGTCTCATCTCCAACTTTGTCAACCGTCCGCTGCCCGTCGGCGGAAATGGCTACGGGGCGCCCCCGAAGGGCACCCAGCAGACCGCCGGTGCCCTGGGCCTGGGCACGGTCAAGGCCAACGCCGTCGGCCAGTCGTTCAGCATGTTGGCCTATTCCCTGCCCATGATCTTCGGTTACCTGGCCGACGCCTTCACCGGTCGCTTCAAGATGATCTGCTGGGGTGTCCTGGTGTTTGGTGTGGCCCACGTCCTGATGGTCGGTGCCAGTGCGCCATCGCTCCTCGCCAATGGAGGCGCCCAGGGCCCTTACTTCCTCTCCGTCTATATTCTCGCTATTGGTGCTGGTAAGTCGGGCAACGCCCTTCGTTCTCTTCTTCCCCCCCCGGGTCATGTTCAGCGTTGACGGTCCCAGCCATGTTCAAGCCCAATGTCTCCCCCCTCTTGCTCGATCAGATGCCCAACACCAAGGCCACCACCAAGGTGCTGCCCAGTGGCGAGAAGGTCATCGTCGACCCCGAAGCCACCACCGAGCGCGCCGTGCTCTGGTTCTACCTGCTCATCAACATCGGTGGTTTCATGGCCGTTGCCACCTCCTACTCCGAGAAGTACGTCGGCTGGTGGCTGGCCTTTATCTTGCCGCTCTTCCTGTACCTCCCTCTGCCCGCTCTCCTGGTATGTATCATCGCCCCCCCCCCCGGTGCGTCGTCGCGGCCTCTGTTCCGGAACTGACCCTTGCGCCAGTGGTGGCTCCGCAAACGCCTCGTTCTGCACCCTCCGGGCGGCAGTGATCTGCCCAACGTCGTCCGTGTCCTCAGCATCTGCCTGCGCGGCGGGGGCATCTTCCGCATCGGACGCCACGGCTTCTGGGAGCCGGCCAAGCCGTCCGTGATCGCCGCCAGGGGCCAGAGCATCGAGACGCGCTGGAACGATGAGTTCGTCGATGATGTCCGCCGCACCTTCCAGGCGACCGGTATCTTCTGCTTCTTCCCCATCCAGTACCTGAACGACAACGGTTTGGGTAACGCCGCGAGTTTCCTGTCGACCATGCTGAAGACCAACGGTGTCCCCAACGATGTCATCAACAACTTCAACCCTCTGAGTATCATTCTCTTTGCCCCCATCCTCAACTACGGCCTGTACCCCTTGCTCCGTCGCTTCCGCATCCACTACGGCCCCGTCGCCCGCATCACCACCGGGTTGGCCATGTCTTCCATCGCCGGTGTCGCCTACACGGTGCTGAACTACTATGCCTACAAGCTGGGACCCTGTGGCAAGTACGGTTCCTCGGAGACCTGTGTGGATGAGGACGGTGTTTCCCTGGTGGCCGACATCACCATTTGGGTAGGTGGCTTCTTTTTCCCCTTCGGTATTCCGTGCAATTGCTAACCCAGATAATAGTGGATGGCCATCCCCTTCGCGCTCGGTGGTATCTCCGAACTGTTCGTCAACGTGCCCGCCTACGGTATCGCGTACTCGCGTGCGCCCAAGAACATGCGTGGTCTGGTCTCGGCCATCAACCTGTTCAACACGGCCGTCGCCTATGCGATCGGTCTGGCCTGCTCGGCCGTGGTCAAGGACCCGTATCTCACCTGGGATTTCGGTGGCCCCTCGATCGCCGGTGGTATTCTCACCGTCACCTTCTACTTCCTGTTCCGCCACATCGACAAGGAGGAATACACCCTGAGCCAGAACGGCGATTATCACCTGGAGATTGAAGCTGCCCAGAAGGCGGCCGGAGAGGATGAGAAGAAGGCCGCCAGCGCCTTGGCCAACGATGAGGCCCCGCAGAAGCTGTAAAGCCGTGACGATGACTTCCTGTCTCCGTCCTTGGCGAGCATCCACACTCCATTCATTCTGTGACCCCATCCGGGTTGTACTTTAGAATAATATATCCTCTATCTCCTCAACCAATATAATGTTACCAAGTCGTTCCAAGACTCGAGTTATCTCAAGATACATCTCCTCACTATGATCAACCCCCAACTGAATAAGTAAGACCGTAGGCAAAACCAAGGGTTTCGTATGTTTGTAAGTGAGTGTGGCATTTCTTTTCTCTTTAGGTATGGTTCCAGTCTCCCCGCATGCAATTGCAAGCCCAATTCACGTCGCGGTCCAAACGAGAGTAATCCCAGTCCCACCCAGACCCACCAATCCAGAACGAAGCGAGAGTAGTACCTCTGTCCAACCCACTAGATTGGGTTTTCTTTGATGCCACCGGAATGGCCCCCGACAACTACGCGCCAATGGGCCATCACCAGCACCACGGCACTTGATGGAGTAAAAGGGATCGAGAGTCCTGTGCAAACAAAGCCAAGACTAGGTGACCAAAGTCCTGGTCCAGATCATGGCAGCCTCGTGAAGTTACCGCAACCTGATGTTGGCAAAGGTTGGACCGCTTTATACCTGACAAGAAGGCATGAACAAGCCTCTACATAGAGCATGCATTGGTTCCCCCTCGCAGCTAATCTGCGTCTGTCCCGGGTCTAATAGCCCTGGTATTCGTGAAGCCATCAGGCCCAGGGTAACTCTTTTCGTTGAAAGGGACCACGTGGGGACCCATTTCAACCAAGCCCCAAAGGGAGCAAAATGAATGTTAATCTTGGAAGCGATACCCAGAGTTTTCTTCCGACAATACGGAGTCTCCTCGGAGACAGGCCTCTCTGTCACTCGCTGGGATACCTGCCATATCGGGAGAGGGCAGCCCTGTCTCTGGTGTGCTTCGATCTCAAGTCAAGTCATTTTAACTCGGCGGGCAGATTCTAGGTACTTCCCAAAACGGTTGATACTTGATCATGGGGGTCGAATAAAAAACCACACATGGACTCCCAAGTATGAGGCTCGAATGCAAGACATAGCAACACCACACATTCATAATTATCGCTGGTAGCTCAACCGCCCATTGAGAAAGGCATATGTAACAAATCATGTGCGAAAGGAGGGGAACGGCAAGCAAGGCTACCTACTGTGGCAGGCAGGTTCTTGCAGCCCCCGTATCCATCCTCGTCCCTAATATCACCCACGCGACTTCCCTAAGAGGGTAGTTTTCGTTATAAATGCTCTCCAGACAGGAGCTGTTCGCCTTCAAACCTGAAATCGTAGCGCAGGAGGAGGTTCCCCAAGATTCATCGGATTTCAATAGAAGCAAAGAACCGTCCCGGGCAGGCATGCGCGCTCAAAGAACATTGGGGGCTGGTAACTGTTCACTTCGCCCAGCTTGATGTCAGCGACAAGAACAGCATAGAGCAGATTGTTCAAATAGTCAAAAAATCAGCACGGGAAATTAGATTTGCTCGTTCCTTAACAATACCGGACTTCTGAGGGCCCATGGTATTTGCTTGAAGCCTGGATTGGAAAAGGCATGAGTCTTGACTGACCGGCTACAGATCTATCCGGGAGTGCAACCACTATGGAACACTCTATTGCATCCAATCATTGCTGCCACTGGTGCGCGGGATAAGACATGCCCGAATTGTGAATGTCCCCAGTACTATTTCAAAGCCCGGACGTCCATTCAAGATGGACGGGAAGTAAGAACAGCAGAGTTGCCGAGGATGAGAAAACAGTCCATCGTTCGGTAGAGCGGCGGGGAAGAAGTTCGCGTCCTTGGAGACAATGGCCATCTTACTGGCAAAGAATGTACCCAATGGCTGGGCTGGAATGACCTCCCAGTCCCCCGGGAGTTTATCCAAGACCATTCAATTTTGGGAATAAGTGAGTTTCAATGATCGATTTAACAGGAGTACCAGATCTTATAGTAGTAAAGTGTATTCAAGTATAGGCAAAGATCTTCCCTCCAGTTCTACACATCATCAACACTTTTGCCGACAACTGGTTGCACCGCACTAGGATAGTCAATCCTAACAGCTGCCTTCATAAAAACAGAGTTACTAGGATGGGCCTCCTTCCTGTCCCCTCGAAAAAGAAACGTCATTGGAAATCCGAGGTCAAAGTCATAAGCCCCCTCAATATCCGCAATATCTTCCGGAGTAAGCTGAAGCCCTAATGCTTCAATATTTTGAAGCAAATGCTCGGGTTTACGACCACCAATGATAGGTGTGACGTACGGGGCCTTGTGCATCACATAGGCTAGCGCGACACTCGTAATGACGGTGCTGTGCCGCGTGGCTATGCTCTCCAGGACTTTTGACACGGCAACATCAACGTCCCGAGGCTCGACTGCACGGCCCTGGCTACTAGAATTGGCGAGTTCCTCTCGTTGTCGGGCTGACTTGAAACACCCTCCGCCAAGCGCGCCCCATGGAGCAAGACCCATGCCTTCGGCGTTGACCATGGGGATGATGTCGCGTTCAAAGTCGCGCTTTGCGGCGCTCCATTGACCCTGGTAGACGGAGAATTGGCAGAGCCCATGGTCGCGAGCATCTCGACAGTTGGTTAGCCTCATCATCGTATTTAGGAGAGCAAAGAAAGCATCCTACATTGGTTCGCTCGGCTTACAATCCAGGCAGGAGTATCACTGATTCCGAGGTACAGAACTTTCCCTGATGTTACGAGACGGTTAAGGGAAAGCATGACCTCCTCAATCGAGGTGCTGAAGTCCCACCAGTGGACATACAACTAATGGAAGCATCAGTATCAGGTCACATTGCGCAGAAAAAGGGACTTACCAGATCGATATAGTCGGTCCTCAGCTTTTTCAAGCTCGCGTCTACTGAAACCTTGAGACTTTTTGCGTTATTGCCGACATAGTTGGCCTGTATCTCCGTTTTATTATAGATCCGATACGGTGAGGTATACTTTGTGGCCAGGACAATCTCATGGCGGACGCCACGGGCTTCCATCCATTCCCCCAGCCAGGCCTCGGAGTCTTCGTTTTGGTAATTGTTCGCGGTGTCAATGAAGTTCCCGCCGTTCTCGTAGAATGTGTCGAGGATTTTGAAAGATGTTGCTTTGTCACACTCGCCCAGTCTTTCTTTCCTGTGAATAATAAGCGTGAATTCATCTCGGTAGAGTATGCTGTGACCCTTAAACACACTTACCATCCCTCCCCAAAATTCATAGTTCCAAGACATAATGGGCTGACCTTCACACCCGCCGTGGGTGAAAGCAATCGGTAACGCCCGAGGCGAGACTTGGGTGGGGGGGCCGCAGTGAACATTTTAGCACGAGAGCTTATGTTTTCAGCAAAATATCAGAGATTAGACACTCAAGTGGGGATTATTAGGTATTGCCGTATGCTCCATATTTCTTCTGCACATTCCCTTTTAAGTTCCTTCAAAGTCCACTTCTCTTAGATGGGCAACGCTAAAGGCCGACTTTAAAGCCGTTATCACCGTGGGTCCGACCCAAATTAGTTCTGCAAAAGTAAGCAATCTGCATCGTTCATTTATTTTCAACCAATAAAAAGAACCTCCAATATTCAACAACGGCTTTATTGTGTTTGACTTCAAGCAATCAATCCACCGCGACTTATCTTCACGGGGCTGTCGTGACTCAAATATGATGCAATTGGTTATGATAGAAGCGAAATCAGTCCTGACATCATCACTTAGCCAGGTACCCATTCATCATGCGGGGACAGATATATATAGCCACTCTATCATTCCCCAGCTATGATGTAGTAACAGGCGCACGAGTACTTTTCTTAGAGCAGCTTGCTCAAATTACTCAGTCAAAATGAAGAAGTTCCAGCTCAACCCACCCCCTAAGTCCCTCCTGGCCCGTCACCGCCAACTTGCACCGTCGGCGGGCGTGAGAGTCTCTCCTCTGTGCCTGGGGGCGATGACCTTCGGTACTGCTCATAGTGAGCGATATGGCCAGATGACCAAAGATGAGGCATTTGGGATCCTTGACACCTTCTATAGTCAGGGCGGTAACTTTATTGATACTGCCAATGGGTACCGCGAAGGGGCGTCTGAGGAGTGGCTTGGAGAATGGATGTCGTCGCGACAAAACCGAGACGACATAGTCCTGGCCACCAAGTTCACCACTCCCTGGCAGAAACATCATCCAGACAAGCTACAATCCAACTATGGCGGCAACAACATGAAGTCATTGAAGGTTGCCTTGGAGGCATCGCTTCGGCGACTCCAAACCACCTATGTCGATCTGTACTATGTGCATTGGTGGGATTACTCGACGACTATCCCCGAGCTGATGCACGGATTAAACGATCTGGTGGCGGCTGGGAAAATCCTGTATCTCGGCATATCCGATACTCCGGCCTGGGTTGTGACCAAAGCCAATGAATATGCTCGGCAAAAAGGGTTGCGGCAGTTTGTGGTCTATCAGGGGATGTGGAACGCAGGCATGCGAGATTTTGAGCGCGACATTATTCCCATGTGTCGAGATGAGGGAATGGGTCTCTGTCCATATGGAGTCCTGGGCCAAGGCCGGTTCCAAACCGAGGAAGGCTTTCGGCAGCGGGAGAAGGAGAATGACGGCCGTAACTTCATCCCCATCTCTCAACGCGATAAGAAGGTTTCCAAGGTCTTGGAGGACATTGCCAAGAAGAAGGGGGTTGAACTGCTTCATGTTGCGCTTGCATATGTCATGGACAAAACACCCTACGTGTTCCCTATCGTGGGAGCCAGGAAAGTGGCCCACATCGAGGGCAGCATTGCGGGGATTGGTGTCGTTCTTGGTGATGATGAGATCAAAGAGATTGAGTCCGCGTACGATTTCGACTTCGGCTTCCCACACACATTCCTCAGCGGCACGTTGTTCGACCAAAGCAAATCTCGGGGTGCGGATCATCCAGGCGATTGCTGGATGATCAACCAGCTTGGCGACTTTGACTGGGTGGGACATCCAAAGGCTATTAGGCCAGCCAAGGAATGATTCGTTGTAATACGGTAGCTAGCAGAGAATAGAACATATAAATAGCCACTGGCATTATCTGCTTGAGGGCCCTGAAAATAATCTGTAGTTTACTGCACTTATAGGATAATGCTCGCCAGCAGTAGAGCAACCCTTGCTGCATGATTCTTTTATTTTCTTTTATTCCTCTTTCTTCTTGAAGACATCTTAATGTGTCCATCTACATACATGTCATCCCCCCATCGGCCATATATACTCCTCCTGTGCAAAATCCGGAATTTTCACTCAGTAGAAATTCAACCAATCCCGCTACCTCCTTGGCCTCTCCCAGTTTTCCAAGAGGAATGGCGCCTAGTAGTGCTTCCATTCTAGGTTTGGACACAATATTTCGCAACATCGGTGTGTCAATTGGACCACTAGATCACAAAACATTAGAGTGAATGAAGAACACATAACATAAAACAGTGCAAGACTCACGGGCAAACTGCATTAACACGAATGTTATAGGGCGCAGCGTCTATCGCGGCCGCGCGCATGAGACCAAGGACCGCATGTTTGCTAGTAGTATAGGCCGACAAATTGGGACTTCCAGTGACCGATGAGTTGCTCCCAAAGACCACAATAGATCCCGTTCCAATTTGCTTCTGAGAAACGGCGCCCACCATGTGCTTTAACACAGACCGAACAACATTTAGAGTGCCTTGGACATTGACATTCTGCGCAAAATCCCAACTATCGTCGCTCACATTCCAAATCGGTTCCTTCCCAGATTCCCGAGGATGGACGCCGGCTGTGTTCACAGCACCATCGATAGGACCGAATTGCTGCACCGTGTCACTGATCCACTGTTCAATGGCACCCCGGTCGCAAATATCTGCAACACGGCTGATCAGATTCTCCTTCCCAAGCAGGGGTTCAAGCTCCTTAACAGCCTCCGCAAGACCTTCTGAAGAAAGGTCAGTGATGGAAAGCTTGGCTCCTTGGGTCGCGAGTTGCCTGGCGACAGCATACCCTATGCCAGAGGCAGCACCAGTCACGACATAGACCTTGCCTTGCATTGAAGACATATTTGTAGGTTGAGTATTGGGATTCCAAAAAGAGTTGAAGGAATTATAATCATAACTAGCATCCCACCACGAAATTTAATGGGCTTGCCAAATAGTCTTGGCGAGCAGTGTGGTAACCCATGAAAATGGATGATGACATCTATCTCCGCAAAGCCCGAGCTAAAGTGGGGTTGGTTGGTGATCTGTCTAGCATAAATGATACTAAGCCAAAAAAAAAAATAGAAATAAAAAAAAAGAATCTCACCAGATACCTTTGAGTATTATGATTGAAACAGGAAAATCATTGAGATCTCTGGGTCCTCAAAGCTCTGAAAGGTAGCATTTTCTCTAAATGGCAAACTATTGCATTATACAATGTTTGAATATTCTAATTTCCCCTACAAAAATAAATAACTAACTATTCATTTCAAAAATTTTTACTTTTTTAATGGGTTGAATTTAAGTTTATTCAAATTATCAAAATAACACTTTTTTCAAGTCTTTAAAACTATATTAAATTATTTATATCTTAATAGTTTTATAGTTAAACTCCCTCTATATTATAATAGTACAGCCAGAGGGGGGCAGGAACTAGAAGTTCTATATACTAGAATAACAATGGAATCAAGAATATGTCATACAAGACGTGGTTATGTTTGGTGATGTCAGGTCAGAGGGGAGTAGAGCCTCGACTTTTTCCAGAAACAGTCGACCAGCAGTGTTGGGGTCTGCTAGGTCAGCTCGCACCTCAGACCGGAGGGAATACCGACTTACCGTGGCCAGAATGCAATTCAGCAGGAGAGGACTAAAGTATTTGCCGTCTCAGCTATGACCATAGCACCTAGGATGCCAAAGGAGCCGAATGCGATGAACGTGCAGCCAGTCAGTAGCGAGGAAGTCCTCAATGGCCAGCCCCAGTCTTGAAGATCTTGATGCCAATTGCGGAGACGATGCCACCGCCCACCATGAACTGACACACGAATTGGATAAAGAGTGTTGACCAGGTTTGACGGGAAGTCTTCAACTTGTTACGAGCGAATAGCATCGTAAGATAGCCTGTGGAGGTATTATAACATTGTTTTTCTCGCAGCGCTTGTTGGATTGAGGCGATCCGCTCATCTGTCGTGGCAACAACTTCGTTGTTCCTTTCATTGTCAAGAAATGTGAGTATCGCATAGGCTTCATCGGTCAATCCCACCTTTAACAGCCAGCGAGGAGATTCTGGGAGGAAGGGGGTCATAGTCATGATGATGAACATAAAGAGAAGCTGTAGCGCAATTGGGAATCTCCAGGTAAATGAGTCATGGTAGGATTGTGAAAGCCCATAGACTGTAAAGCAAGCTAAGCCAGCTCCCTAAGCGTTAAATGCGAATTCCATCCCAATGGTCATTGCACGGTGCTTGTGATGTGCTGTCTCAGCCGACAATGTCAAGCATGCTGAGTCTAGGGCACCGGCGGCAATACCGTTGAGGATACGAACAACGAGGGCCCAGGTGAAGTTCTGCAGAGCAGTTAAGATACCTAGTAGGCACGATAACAATGCCAAAGGGGCATGCTGCGAATATGGCTTTTCTCCTGCCAGCGTGGTCTGCAAGTCTTCCTACTAGCAGGGCGCCTATAATGACACCAGTCCAGAAAAGACTGTTGATTGTGCCGATCAGGAGTTCAGATCGAGCATCGGAACCTGGAAGTCCCACTAACTGGCGATATGATTGAATAGAAGATACGGAGCCCATGACTGAGGTATCCATAACGAGAAGGCTAGGAGTGAACAATCTGTCGAGAGTTTTAGAACTGACTATAGCCTGACAAAAAGAACAAGACGCAACCACATATCGTGATGCCAGATCGACTTGCATTCGCTGACCACCCTTGGAAACAATATGAGACTGAAGGGCCAGGGATGTAGTGAGCCCAATTTCGGAGTATATCTGGTGAAAAAGTGAGGTAACCATTGTCTTCAGAAGGTGTAGAGACACGAGTCTCTACCACATCAGCGGTCTTGCTAGACTCTATCTTCATTGTCAATACAGTTTTGGAGACTTCAAGTTCTTCCAAGCCGCCTTGATTTTAGATGATTTTCTCGGATGGGCATACCCATGCTATATTATATATTCAGTCCCTGCCTGCATTGAGCTCACGATTCCCTTATCTTCTGCGTTCAAGTGACTAGCAAAAGGCGATCCTGAACGACTTGGATGTGGCTCTAATCTGGGGTCATCGATTCTTTGTGATTGGTTTAAAACTTGTCCTGGATTCTGCCAAAGAGAACAGGTACGATGCACCAAAACTCGAGAATTAGATGCCAAAATGTCTTATCTATAAAGTGGGCTGGCTAACACGTTTACAAGACCAAACCTTGCATGAATGATGGCAATTGCCAGACCAATTATCTATCTGTGGAACAGTGAGTGATAGCACTTTCCCAAAGGCTGAAGATGCTCCGATAAGACCTGGGGATTCATATGCTCTCAGGTCGCCGGATTGCGCGGGTCCTTATCAAGAAATACGCTTGTAGGCGGGCCTAGAAGTAGCGCTTCTGGAATACATATTCCGTTCTCACAAGGGTGCTCTACATGCTCCTCTGGAGGATATGGAGTTATTCGAGTTGGGCTAATAGGGAGCACATTGTGTCATCTGGTCTGCTATTCTAACTCATGCCATGGATCCTATGCTTGCTCGGTCCAAAGGTGTGTAGCTAATAGCTGGCGAATTGCCAAGGCTATAATTCCACAACCTTGGCTTACCTTGTCAGTGAAAGGGATCATGCTCTTACTTGCTTTCAAGGGATAGGGGGTAACCTGCACCAGGTCACTGATGAAGATAAAATGCTTAGTGATAGTGACCAGTGGGAGAATCAATCTTATTTTCAACCTGTGCAGGAACTTATTGTCTGATCTTGGCTAAAGAATCGGTGTTTCTTTTCATATTAAAGTCAAATATACGAAGGAAGTCCGCACCATCACATAGTGTCATAAGCACTCTCAACGCTGATCTAGCTACCTATGCTGTATAGGGTTAGCCGAGGTGAACTGGCCGAGGTGTCCTGTTTACAAGTTATAACTCCTCTGACTCGCCACGCAAGATATAGAGTTTGATTTTGGCTTTACATTTCGCATTCTTTTGATTGGTTTTCGCCCCATTCAAGCGGTTCCACGTGTGGTGCATATCAGTTGCTAGGATCACATGCGCAATGGCTGCACTCGTATTCAAAAAACATCTGGATATCTTTTTGAGTCGGCTTACGCTGGAGAATGATGTCCTCCTAGTGGCTCTCCTCCTATCCAGTCTCGTCGGCATCCTGCAGTATGTTTACAGCATTCTCCTGGCCCGTCGTGAAGGCAGAGGGCCGTTCCCGCTCTGGATGCACGCCTTCTACCTGGCGCATGACTCGACGTGGGTGTATGAGCTCCCGCATATCGCAACACAATTTCCAGACCATTTGTTTCTCCCGCTGATGTCCCTCGGCCTCGTGGCCTGGACTTTCATGGAAATCTACTGCATTTACAGGGCTGTGACTGCCGAACGACGATACCTGTTCTCCGCATATTATGGCAAAGACCCGACCATCAAGCAGGCGGTCATACAAAGCATGGCCATGATTCTCGTCATGTATGCGGTGTTCTTCTCGTGCCTGGTGTTGATGGGAGAGAGTTGCATGTTTCAATGGTTTTGCGTTGCCAATATATTGACGGTAGTTGGGACTGCCCCTGACTGGCTCAAGCGAGGTTACCGCCATGAGCTGAGCCTTGGTCTGGCCTGGATCTCGCTGGTTGGTATTGCCTATACCTTCTCTCCTTATGGTATGTGGGCCGTTGGACTTCCAGAGGTTTTTGACCAGCCAGTCTACTATCTGGCCGGGGTGGTATTTACCGTGGTTGGTGCCATTGACGTTGCTATCGTCTCTCACTACCCCGCGAAGGCCCCTGTTGCAGGGCGTCCAACCCCTTTGTGGTGACCTGGCTTTGTTATGTTAGGCGTCAACGATCTGTCTTGGAGCGATTATGGGTCCAGGCTAGCCCGTTCTCCTTTGTTGTGATCTGTAGGCTGTCAGGTTATATTGTGGTGGATTCTGAAAGGCACTCAATTGCAGAGTATGGGTTTTGAGCGATGTTGGTTAAACCGCAATTCAAGGCCTTGTACATAGTTCTCGGTGTAGACCGGAGGTGCAATGTACTCAGGTTGAGGGAGACCATATCATAACCTCTGTGGGTGCCAAACCTGCCACCCGTCTCTAGGCGGGATTCTAACCTGGTCACCACGACCGAGGATATTGTGGAACCATACCCCCGGCATTTCTTATTGCTAGCTCAGAGCAAAGCGCAGGATCGCAAGTCTAGATCGTGTGGAAAGCCCATGTACATGTACCTATCGTTTCGTTTTTCCATTCTAGGTCTATACATATGTACAGCATTTCACCATTCGGCCCTTGTCGATTTGTCTCTCCATTTGTCTGGTTCACTTAGTCATCAGGAGTTATTCTTAAACAGTCAATAGGGCTGAGTACACAGGTCACTTGACCTTTTTCAGAGGTCAACTGACCTACACCCCCTTTTCACGTGACCAAGGACCCACTTCAGGTCGCGCGACCTTTAAAATAATTTACTTCCCTCATGTAAGAAGATGTTTTTCTGTTTTATATTTATTTTTATTTATAATAAATTAAATATCAAAGCACTTACAAATCAGTTACAAAGCACTTTAAATCAACTTTATAATGGAGCAATCTAACATTAATACTTTATTTAATTATAATGATATAAATAAGGTATAATAAAAATCACTTTACAAGTACTTGCAGAGTACTTTCTAACTACTTACAGAATCCAGTTACTCAAATTCACCTTACTAGTGACAAAAAGAATTTTGTCTAAACTTTGAAACTTGAATATATTGATAAATTACCTGAGTATCCTGAAACCTATATGTATGGATATACATATGTTATATCTAGCTGTGGTCAATCACAGGCAGAGATGGAACAAGCTGTACATGAGGTAGAATTTTTATTTTATTACTTTTTAAGTACTTGGTAACTGGTTTAGAAGTACTTACTAACTACTTTGAAGATCTAATATGCCTGAAAATTAAGACAGAGTCAAAGGCAACCAACATTCTACCCTTTTTTAAACTGCCAAGTAAAGAAATAGACCTGGAAATGCTCTGGAATTTTTGCATGTGAATATTTAAAGCCAGAGCTTAGATATCAGCATCATACACATGTGGATGAGCAGGTATAAGATAAAATTTAAGTATCTCAGCAGGCTATTAATCTTGTGAAGAAAAATATTAAAAAACAAAATGCATTTACATGAGAAACTAATTCCCAAGTACTTAATAACTGGTTCCAAAGTACTTACTAATCAATTTTTAGATTTTATCATGCCAAGATCAAGTTTTTCTAACAGGAATTAACCTGTGTCAGGCATGAAGCATCATGCAAGCCTAAGTTTAAATAGTAAATTTTTCCAGTATTTCTAACATTCTACAAGCACTATATAAGTACTTGCTAACTGCTTTGGAATTACTTAGGATATACTTGGGAATTTTAATCCATATATTGGCTGTATAAATGCTAATAGTCAGAATATAAGTTAATATTATACTTCAGGTATTCAAGGTTATACAACACTTGATCTTGAATTTCTAGAGTAATTATTTAATAAAAATATACTACTTTCTTCAGAGAAGTGTAATATATTTAAGCTGTTATCAACATGGAAAAAATATTGCTGTAAGTACTTCTTAAGTACCTGCTAACTGCTTGACAACTACTTATAAAGTACTTTAGACATGGATCATCCTCAAGGTTCTGGATATTTAAAATACACACCTTGTGATGTAGTCTTTACAGCATTAGTGCCAGTTACTATAGAGAAATGTCCATATATTTTATTTATTTTTTATAATATTCATAAATATACACCATCACCACCTAGCAAGGCACCAGAGCATGTTTTAAAAAAAATTACAAGTATTATTTAACAAATACATGATCCTAGCATGACAATGGGTAAGTACTTGATTAGTACTTACAGAGTGGTTTTCAAGTACTTACAAAGTACTTCTACAGCTCAATTTCTTCACAGCCCACAGCTAGAGGCATTCTGTCAGAAATATAATATCTCTATCTTGGCTGATATTTATCAAAGTTTTAGAAATTGAGATAAAATATCAGCTATTATACAAAAGCAGTGTCTTCTCTCTTATCTAGAAGGGCAGGATATAAATGGGGTAATATTTTTAAAGAATACTAATTTTTTTTTATTTATAAGTACTTCTCAAGTACTGCTCAAGCACTTTTAAAGTACTTAGATATTATTTTCAGGATTATATTCAAGAGTACTATTATGACTCTGAGGGAAGCATAATAATATATATGTTTAAAGAGCAAATTCATCTTCTATCTACTCTTTTATTATTTAAGATAGATATAGCATATAAGCGTGTGCAGTCTACAATCATAAATAAGGTGCTATTTGCAATATTTCTACAGAAACAAGTAAAAAGTAAGTGCTTGAGAAGTGCCTGTAAAGTGGTTGAAAAGTACTTACTAAAATTAAAAAGTTATTACCTTGCTCCGAGTTTTCACTGACTAGGATTTAACTGAGGGATATTATTTACTTTTTAAAAGAGTATTTACTCTAATTTATAAAGTAACATAAAAACCTATTTGTTTTAATCATCTCCATGGAACAGGTATTTATAGAATTATTATTAATATGGATACAAAACAATATTCTGGTAAGTACTTTAGAGCTATTTATCAAGTACTTGAGAACTGATTAAGTTTATAGGTCTTGACCATTATTTAGAGGAACTTGATTCACAACATTATAACTATAAATGGCAACTACAACATATTATTATTTTTTGCCATGTACATTTTCAATGCAATATTCTAAAGGCTATTAGCACATGATCTAAAGGATCAGCTATATATAGTTGAATAATAAGTCTTCTAGATGCTAAAACCAAGGAACAGTATAATAAATTAGTGTGATTATTATATTGTAAATACTTCATAACTACTTCCTAAGTGCTTGCGAAGCACTTGCTGATTGCTTTTTAGATTATGAAGATGAAAAAGTACGTGAATGGGCTCAACAGAAGAAGCAACCTATAATAAAGGCTGGTTTAAATGCAAATTACTCTAAAATTCTATTATATTTATATAAAACTTTATATCTTCATACAAATGTGATTGAGCAATCTTATCAAAAATTAAATGCTTCTAGAAAATGATTATCTTTAGCTGAGGCTGTGAGAAAGTAAGTATTGGCCAAGTACTTCCCTACTACTTCCTAAGTACTTACACCTGATTACCTATAGCTCTGCCAAGTTAGATCACACTGATATTAATTAGTATCAAAATTTTTAGAATTTACAACTTCATCACTCCTATCACACTAGTAATATGGAGGCTGCCTACCTAAGACACATGGCAAGGGATAGTAAGTACTTGACAATCACTTGCCAAGTGCTTCTATAGTATTTTATTTCTAAATTATTTTTAGAAAGTTATAAACAGCAACAGTCATCTTCTCAGAATACTAGAAGTGATAGTGAGAGCCACATTCAGTCAAGATCTAGACCACGCCAAGCATAATCTGAATCTGAAAATAGGTTACAGGCATTTTTAATATCTGGCACAGAATAAGTCTAACACAGCACTTGACAAGTGATTTGCAAGCACTTACCAAGTAATTAGGTCCATTGCTTCATCACTTCATCAAGTTACCTCTACTAATATTCTATTAATTAAGCAGAGGTGTCAAGAGTTAGAACTTCAACAGATGGAGGCAGATATCAAACAGAAGGAAGAGAATATTCGTGCGAGGCAACTAGAAAATGAGTGTCTAGAGTTAGAATTAATAGAGAGACAACAGCAATATCAAGATACTTTAAGCACTTCCTAAGCACTTAGAAAGTAGTCTGGAAGTGCTTAAGGGATACTTGATATTTTTTCTTTTATTTTATTTTTAGTTAACCCTAGCCCTAGTTTCACCTGTAATGTCAAATACCTAGCAAGCACTTGATTATATACTTTACTATCCCTGTTCAAAATATATATATATCATGTCCACCTTTTCAAGTATTTACAAAGCACTTGGCAAGTATTTAAAAATCATTTTATTTTAATTAGTTATTAAAAACTATTATTATTCCTGCTTTAAAATCTCACCTGCAGGTAAACTAAATACATCACAGCTAACTACTTTCAAAGCAGTTGCCAAGTAGTTCTTGGCTACTTAGATGTCATTAAAAACCATTTTCCAAGCACTTAAAAAACACTCAAGCCTCCTTATTATTAGTAGTCGCATGGGTTGGATGTTTGTCACCACAGTCAAACTTTAAAAAATGGCTGCACATATTGATATCTTTACAGCAACTAAGCCTATCTGGGCAGATATTACAGGGCACTTTCAGATCTATCTCTGAAATTTGCTTGCGCATATTTGTCACATGGATCTAAGTACTTGGTAAGTGGTTGTGAAGTGGTTAGAAAGCAGTCTGGAAGTACTTACTGTTTCATTTTTTTTGGTGGGGAGAGGGGGGAGACTAGAGGTTGTGGTGGCCGAGATAGTCGAGCGGGTAGAAATGGAGCGGGCCGGGGAGGACACAGGCAGGGTAGAAGGGTCAGGGATGCTTGTCACAGGCGCCTGTCCACCAAAAAAATCCTTGTATCACTCTAAACAGTTAAGAAGTGGTTAGCAAGTGGTTGTTGAGTGCTTGAGAAGCAGTTATGAACTGATTGCTGCATCTAAAACAGCCATTCCCACATGACCTCCCTTGTTCTTCTTGAAATCATATCCTGCAGCTTCATGGGCCTTTATATGGCTTTGAAGGTTATTTATAGTGGAAAAGGGCTTCTAAAGCAGTTGTAAACCAGTTAGCAAGTAGTTTTTAAGTAATTCCAAACTACTTACATTTGCCCTGGGGCAGTCAGGGTGTCTGTAAAATACTTCACTATAGTAAATAATAATATTTCTGTTGTCCTACAAGCAGTTAGTAACTGGTTGCCAAGTGCCTGGCAAGTGCTTCTTAAGCGCCTTGAATTTGAAAAATAAAAGAAAAATAAACACCTTTCAGTAATATAATTACTTGACAACCACTTCAGAAGTGGTTGTCAAGTGATTGTATTACTAAAAGGTGAGAGAAAGGTGAGGGGGGTCAACTTACTTTTTCATATGGAGGGAGGGTGAGGCGCCTGGAGGCCACCTCACAGTAGTACCATTGATACCAGCTCTAAATTGGTTAGCAAGCACTTAAAACAAGTGTAAATAACAGAAAAGTGCTTATTTATCAAAAATAAAATACTTTTAAAGCAATTGTACTTACATTCTCATGAATAGAAGCCATCATTGTGGCGGGGGTGGTGGTGTCAGAAGGTGTGGAGAAGAATGAAGGTATTAGAGTTGAAAGAGATAAGTTGACCTGAAAATTTCAGAACCACATTTCACTGATCCGTGGGTCACGGGACCCACTTCAGGTCATCAGACCAAAATCAGAGGTCTATCCGAGCTGCGACCTGAATAGGGCTAGCTATTTCTGTGTAGTGGATACATCACGTGATACATTGTCCCATAGAGGGGACGGGCCGAACCATCGATTCTCCGTGAAACTACAAGTCTCACCTCATCTTTTAATGACACAGTATTCGCCTTTACATAACTCCATTCATTCTAGAAGCTGATTTATTTTGTGGTACATATAAGAATTTTTTCCATTATGTGCGACTTTAGAATAAGAGTCTACATCTGTGGACACTACCACAAGGCTTTAGACCGTCCATGCAACGACGCCAAGCACCGAGAGAGTGTGTGTGAACCGACCAACACAGAAGAACACTCCGTGAGCGGTTCGCCTCTGTGTGGGATCAGTGGATGCGATAGAGAACCAAGCCCGAAGCGGGAGGGACCAGGTGAGTCATTTGTCCCTCCTATCTGCTACTGGCATTTGTTGACCGTTGTCTCAGGGAGTAGAACAGACGGTGGTTTTACTGAGGATGGCATCTATTGGGATGAATATTAGCGTGCTGTCACTATCTACTTTACAGTACCATATCGAAATGCTGCTCTGGTGATGATGAGGGATTGCTAAGGCGAACCTTAAGGCAGATTCGAGTTTCTTTATTGGATTAGTCTCAGTATTATTTTCGGGTAACTCCGGTTTAATGAATGAAAGGGGATATCTTGATTAGTCAAGAGGGGGTGGCATGGATTACCCCGCTACCTCTGGTTGCAGATGAAATAAAGTAGACATGCCAATAAACAAACTCTATCCATAATTCGCTCTAAACTTGCGTTCTAACTTTTTACTGCCCAGTACCTGAGAATGGGTGACCCGCTCTCTGTTGTGGCGGGGACTGCGGGGTTGCTCTCACTTGGTATCCAGGTCTGTGAATCAATTCTTAAGTTTTACTCAAGGAGTAAAGACCAAGGCAATGAAACTGCCCGCACGACAGAAAAACTCAAAAGTCTGCTAATTATTTTCAAATCTCTCGAAAATGCACTACGAACTCGAAACTATCGGCCTGACGAAAAAGATCTACTTCAAACGATCAATCACTCTGTCGGAAGCTGTGAGGAAATAATTACTGAACTTCAGAGTGAGTGGAGGAAATTTGATATCCTTTCAACAAATAGTAGGAGAAGCACACTTCAAGCAACCGGTCGTCGAGTAATCTACCCATTCCGTCAAAGTACTTTGCAAAAGCTGGATGAAGATGTCACTGAGATAATACAAAATTTATCACTGGCGCAGGATGTTCTACATCTAAATGATCAAAAGGTAATACACAGTGATATCATTGAGATTAAATCACTTCTTGAACAAACACGAATCAACCAAGCTTCGTTAATCATCCATGATTGGCTTAAAGCTCCCGACCCAGCAATCAACCATAACTCGACGAGTACTAAGAGACACCATGGTACTGGGATGTGGTTCATCAGAGGGGACGGTTTTCAAAAATGGCTGTCTCATGACAAATCATTTCTTTGGCTTAACGGTTTTGCAGGGTGTGGTAAATCAGTGCTATGCTCGACTGCAATTCAACATACATTCCGCCAAAAATGGAATAACCTAGCGAGTGTGGGTATTGCATTTTTCTACTTCACATTTAGCGATGAATCAAAGCAGGATGCGTCGGCGATGGTACGGGCTCTTTTAATGCAGTTATCAGAACAACATCAAGAATGTCAAGCAGATCTTGCCCGTCTACATCGCTCATACCACCCGTGGGTCCCTACAAATGAAGCTTTGGTTGATTATCTCAAATGCATGATCCGAAGATTCAAGCAGGTGTATATATTCTTGGATGCATTGGACGAAAGTCCTAGAATTAAACAGCGAGATACTGTGCTGGAAGTTGTGAGAACAATGCGTGAATGGGACATACGTGGTCTGCACTTGCTGGTTACTAGTCGGGATGAGCCGGACATACGCAGATCCTTAAAGCCTGCACCGAATGAGGATATTATCCTAAAGAATGATGGTATCATAAGTGACATCAGAAACTACGTCGCATTCAAATTGAAGACCAGCCCCGATCTCCAGCGATGGGAACGATATCATGAGGAGATACGACACTCCTTACTTGAAAAGGCTCAGGGGGTGTGAGTAGTTTGACTAAAACTACATTCTTTTCAAACTAATGATAAGTTTAGATTCCGATATGTCGATTGCCAATTTGGCGCCCTCAAACGATGCCCACGTACCAAATGCCACCTCATAGATTGTCTAAAATCATTACCATGCGGTTTGGATGAAACATACGAGCGAATCCTATGCAATATCAGTGAGAACTGCACTGAAGATGCACGAAGGATACTTACGTTACTATGTTTTTCATCCCGGCCTCTAACTCTAACCGAGCTTATCGATGCACATGCAGTCGACCTCAATGGATCTTCTAACTTTAGCCTAGAGGACCGACGTTTAGATGTTGAAAGTTTTCTGGAAATATGTTCAGGGCTGCTTGATTTAGTACCCGAGGAAGACAACTTGTCCCGCTCTAAGGAACGGCAGACTGTCCGTATCGCACATTACTCCGTACAGGAATATCTTCAGTCAGAGCGAATAAAGCAGCAAAAGGCGGCAGTATTTGCATTACAAGGTCAAGATGCAAATGCACTCATCACACGAATTTGCTTGGCTTACTTGCTGGAGCCTCGGCTGTCTGACGAACGTCTGGATGAAACGAAACTTCAAAACTTTGCCTTTGCTCTTTATGCCGCTGAGTTTTGGCACCATCATTATAAAAAGTCGTCTGATATGAGATCAAAATACGAGGACCTTATCCTTGCCCTGTTCAGCAAATCCAAAACACCCTTGAACACCTGGGTTAGGCTGTTTAGTGTCGATAAACCATGGAGAAGGCATAATTTTAGCCTATCTTCGAATAAGATCGCGTCTCCAATATACTACGCTTCGTTTTTAGGGCTCCATTGGATTTTTGAAAGCCTTTTGTCCACTCTCAGAAAAGGTCACTGCCCCGGAAATGATGCCAGTATACTTCAGTCAATGTCATTCAAAAGTGATGAAAATGAAGCCCTCTTAACTAATGCACTTACTGATGTTAATGCACGAGGCGGATACCACGGTTATGCTCTCCACGCAGCGTCATATAACGGTCACGCTACAACTATACAAATACTGTTGAGCCTCAATGCAAACATCAATGCTGAAGGCGGAAAGTATGGCAATGCGCTTCAGGCAGCATCGCTACAAGGTCACTATAAGGTGGTGCAGATGCTGATTAACGAAAACGCAAACGTTAATGCACAAGGCGGTTATTTTGGCACCGCACTTCAAGCTGCAGCATATAATGGCCATGACCAAGTTGTGCGGATACTACTTAATCATGGTGCAAATGTGCTTATAAAGAGTGGAAAATACCACAGCGCCCTTCAAGCAGCTTCTTTAGGAGGCTATACGCATATAGTCCTCATTTTATTGGGCAAGCACGCAGACGTTAATGCTCAAGGCGGAGAGTATGGGAATGCCCTGTAGGCAGCGTCATTAAGAGGCCATGAAGCCGTTATCCAGATACTATCAGATCATGGCTGTGATTTCAACGCTCAGGGAGGACAGTATGGTAATGCCCTCCAGGCAGCATCATTAGGAGGACATGAAAATGTGGTTCAAATGCTATTAGAAAAGGATGCTGATGTTAATGCTCAGGGTGGCCAATATGGTAATGCGCTTCAAGCAGCTTTATCAAGGGGCAATCAAAATGTGGCGCAGTTACTCCTAAAATGGGGTGCGAATATTCATTGTCAGGGGGGTTACTACGGAAATGCTTTGCAGGCAGCATCCTTGAGAGGTCTTGAGAAAGTAGTAAAAATGCCGGTTGATAAAGGTGTTGATGTCAATGCCCAAGGGGGGAGATATGGCAATGCCCTGCAAGCAGCATCGTCTGGTGGCCATAAGAAAGTGGTTGATATATTGTTGAGCAACAATGCAGATATGAAAGCCCAGGGTGGAAAGTTTACTAATGCGCTTCAGGCAGCATCAAAGAACGGGCAGGATGAGGTGATGCAAATGTTGCTTGCTGCCAGTATGAGGAACCAAGCCTCACTCGACTAATTTGGCCCCTCACGTGACAATATGGCACTGTCAGAATAATTGTATTCTGATAGGTAGCAAATCGGTGGAATATATGAAGGCCTATATTTTCGGTTGTCTGTGTTTTCGAATATCTGTGGGAATCGACAAGATTAGTTAACTAACGTAATTCCCAACCGAACTGAACACCCGATCGACCTGAACACCCCCCAGCGTGATGGGACAGGGTCCCATCGTGGATCCATCCTGCGATTTCACCGCTAACCTATGTTTAGGCCCGGCGGTCAAGTTCAACGACACCCAAGCGACCATCCGGCAGGAACCCCCGCGACTGGGACAGCATACGGACGAGGTTCTTCAGGAGATCGGCATGACACAGGCCGAGCTGATCGAGATGAGGGCGAGTGGTGTGGTGTGACAAAGAGGTGGCGACGTGGGGGTTTGGGGGTTGTTCACCGCGGCCAAAGGTGTCTGCGCGTAGAATGCCGCGGGCCACTGCATCCTGACTCTTTAGTGTCGAGTAACAGATATTACACATGTTGATTATCAGGTTGACCCTCGTATTAACCCGCGCTCGCCGGAGCAGATAAGAGGCCACTTAAAGTAGTGGAGGGCCCTGTCCCCTCGACCCGATCCCCCCCTCCCCCCTCCTCCCCGTCCCCATGGCCAACTCCACGGACGCAGCCGCCAAAAGAAGCGGCCCCGAGAGCTGGGCCGAGCGCGCCACCAAGCGGCGTGCGCCCAGGGCTTGCCTCCATTGCCGGACTCGCAAGGTCCGGTGTGATGTGGCGAGCGGCGGGCCCCCCTGTACCAACTGTCGCCTCGATGGTCTGGCCTGCGAGGTGGTCGAGTCCAACTGGGCAAGACGATATCCCCCCCCAGGGCCCGCCGGTACTCGCTGCCCACTCACCGAGGGAGCAGACCGATCAATTCCCGGTCTCGCTGACCTTTGAAGGTAAGGAGGGATCTCTGCCAGCCCCCGCCTGGACCCTCGCGTGGACCCCTGGGCTGACTGGGCCGCGGCAGACCAGCTGGGCATGGCACATGGCAATCAAGACATGGAGGAGGTATCTTCCTCTGTCTGTCTATTATTTGCATAGGTTCGCGGCGCCGGACAGCCTGCGTCAACAGTGTGGTACACGAAGAGCTCATCTGCATTAGCTAGCGCAATTCGAAGCTAGCCTGCACCACGGCCGAAACAGCAATCGTTAAGTATGGTCAGCCTGTTCTGCCTCCGTGACATCCATCGCTGGTTGCTGTTGGTGTCTTGCTCGCCGGCGGAAGAAGACTCGGTTGGCGAATTTCCTGGCCTCCACTCCCATGAAAAACAATACCCCACTCCTAACTAACCAGAGTGTTTGAAAACCTCCCGGTTCATTCCTGGAGTATACAAGATTGGAAAAGGGGTGATGCAGCCAGCCATGATGGACCAGAACAGAAACTTACATCCACTGGGTTAAACAGCGAGTGGATTTGGGGTGCATACGGAAAGATGAACGGCAGGAACAACACAAGCCATGTTAAGCATATAAACATCCTTGCTTGCGGGCGGACGACCAGGTCACACTGCTCAGACCACTCTCACTTGCACCCGCTGGGTAAATTTACCGACCGCGATATCACTACCCACGCCTTTGGAAATGTAGCGGCCGGCAGGCCATCGATAAAAACAACAGAAATTTAAAAAAAATAAAATTTTAAAAAAAGAATAAATATAAAATACTTGATTATATTATTCCTGTCACAGCGCTCTTTATTTGGCTTTTCAAATTAGTTATAATCTAAAAGAAAAATATGAATAGTTCCATTGTTGCTTTATGTCTAGAAATTAGACTTTATTTGTCCTATATTCTGCACCATACTTTTTCCTGGGCAATACACTCTCCCCACAGGAGAGCAGTCAAAAGATTATAATGCATGGAATTTGACTGTTTCTCACAAAATGCAATGAACGGGCCCCACCCCTAATTCAGCTAGTGAGCTCTTTGCCACCCACCTTATCTCGATCTCGGCATGCTTGACCCCAACATTCACAACCTCTTGACCAGTGGAAATCTGTGACCCTGTCACATTTTCCTGAAGGACACTTGGCACAATTTACAGCATACCGCGCAGGGAAAGTGTGTCACCCCCGACTCCATTGCGGCATCACAATGCTCTCTACGTCGCGCGGCTACAGACCCCGCAAACATAGCAAGACGTTCACCGGCTGCTGGACTTGTCGTACAAGGAAGGTAAAATGCGATGAGGCGAGACCCGGTTGCAGGCAATGCGCGACCAAGAGGCTCGACTGCGCGGGCTATGGAGTCCGACTTCACTGGTTACCGTCCGAGAAAGGGACCTCCAAGTCGGACCGGAATCCTCCAGATTTGTCCCATCACCGACCCCAGAGGAGTCAAATCCCCCTTGGTACGCTCACCCTTCCTTCACCCCACTAGGAATAGTAGATTCATCTACTAGGGGCCCATTACTAAACCACCTAGAACTGTGCCGGCGAGCTTTGAACGAGGATCAGCTTGATCGTATTTTGAGTACCATCGACGACTTACAACCAGAGCCGAACTGCAATTTCTCCAGCGCCCAAGAGACACTTCTGGTCCATGAGTTTGGTGTCTTCAGTGTCTCGTCTTCCCGTCGTAATTTGTCAGCTCGCCTTAACAACCCCGTAGACCCAGATTTTCTATGCCTGCCCGCCTACGATCCCGACTCATCCCCTCTCAGTGAGCAACCAGAATCTGCCGTCACGCCAAGCCATTCCGGAACTGTCCTCCCTCCGTCGCTGGAGCTTTTAGATGGCCTCAGTCCCTTGCTGTATTCCAGTGAGGATAACATAGTGGTTCAAGATTCCTTCGCAACGTCTCTGGTGCCAGACGATTTTACAGAGGATATCGTCCACAGAGGCAATCCAACTTCCCACGACCCTCAGCATAATAGATCCCAACAAAAAAATGTGCTGCGAGTCAACGCCCGGCACCACCGCTGGGAAGAACGCAACGGCACGATCGTCTGCAGTCCGTCTCCAGCATATCTGTCCTCCTTGGAACAGTTTTTGATGCACCACTATATGCACCGCGTCGTGCGCCTCTTCTGCGTCATCGACAATATGAAAAGCCCCTGGCAAAAAATCCATCTCACACGGGCCCTTCAGAGCACCGGCCAGATGAACGTAGAAGGCTCAACTTCACGCATCCAAGATGCTCTACGAAATGCCTTGCTGTCCATCAGCGCCTTTATTTTGTCGAACGACAGCGGGTCGCGTGGATGTGAGGATGAAGCTGTTAGATGGGCGAACGAGGCGATGTTACTCCGCGGGAAAACCATCAAACTCCTCAAA
This sequence comes from Aspergillus panamensis, assembly GCA_027569225.1. Taxonomy (NCBI): domain Eukaryota; kingdom Fungi; phylum Ascomycota; class Eurotiomycetes; order Eurotiales; family Aspergillaceae; genus Aspergillus; species Aspergillus panamensis. Next base: position 76,897 of record JAPDER010000072.1, on the reverse strand, counting down.
GACTCGGTCGAGCGCGGGTTTGGCCGTGAATCCCCGCCCAAATACAAGGATTTTCTGGCCACCATGTTGTCGATGATATCGATCAATGTGAGCATTCTTCTTCTCTCCCCTTGATTCGCGAGTAACCGTGCCTGACCTTTCCTAGGTAATGTCGGGCGACACGAGCACCTGCGGGGTTCATTTGGACGGGGCTTTTCACTTTATTAAAATGGCGCGAAATTGGAAGACAAATTACTCTCCAAAGGCACGATCGCTGCACCGGATTTACTTCTACTTACGAACCATATACGAAAGCACGGCAATGAGGAGTTTGACGGCGATCCCTTGTGAGGCTACTTCCACAGAGCATATCATCCCAGAGCTGTCGCACACCAATTCCACAGGCATTAGTGATGGCATTTCCCACTCCCTCGAATTGCATGGATCCCCACAGTCTGGAACTTGCATGAGCACGTACGAATCTATCTACGGTGTGCCACACTATTTGCTCATCTTACTGGGGAGGACCACCGAGCTGATAGTCTCGGTGACAGAGGCCCGAGAAAGACGTGCGTTGGCGATAATTCCGGATGAGCTCGCCAGTGAATGCGATGACCTTGAAAGTGCTATCATGGACTGGCCCCTGGACCTGGAACTAAATAAGTACCTCGCGGATGACAGGAGTGCGAGCTCTGAAATCATCCGACGAACCGCCCGTGCTTTCCATCATGCGCTCATCATATACTTCGCTCAGCACATCCGTCTTGTCGGACATCGCTATCTACACCACCACATCGAATCTGTCCTAGACTGTATCGAGGCAATCGAGAAAATTAAAGCCGACGCGGATTGTTTGGCGGCACCTCTGTATTGGCCCGCGTTCATCGCAGCGAGCGAGGCATTTGATGAGCGGCTTCAGGAACGGTTCAAAGCATGGTATGAGCAGGTTGAAATGTACCAGATCGCAGCTGTGAGAACTGGGATCAGTGTCTTGACCCAGGTCTGGAAAGATGGCAGTCGGGCGGGGGGCCGCGTCACCAGTCAATGGCGGATGGAGGTTCAACGTACGCGGTCAATCTTAATGTTAAGTTAGGTGTATTATTTGAATATATTTCTATGGATCGACCTTCACAATTTGGCATGTTGATCCGTCGTGCTCGGCATCAGGCCGAGCATCAATTGTCCATCCTATAAGCCGAACCTTTTTACCTATGGCTGTTCTTCCAGTTCTCCTCGGCTTCTCCCATGTGTCCTCCTGCCAGATTCAGGTGGGGACTTGTGGTGCGAGTCCTAACTGTGTGTAGGCTGCAATGAAATCACATTGCGGGTGACATTGTCCTTGTTTAAATGGACGCACGATGGGTAACATTCACATTGCCCATCACAATCGTCTTGAGTTGCATGTAATCATCCATCCCGTACTTACTCCCTTCTCGGCCAATGCCCGACTGTTTAATACCACCAAATCTAGAAAGGTCAGACCAGATTCCCATCAAGCGGCCCTCAGGATGGGGGGAGAACATACGGCGCCGAAGCAACGGAAATGACACCCGTGTTAACGGCGACCATCCCAGAATGCAAAGTCGCGGAAACCCGAGCGACCCGGTTGGCCTGCTCTGTGAATAGGTACGCTGCTAGACCAACGTCGCAGTCATTTGCAGAATCAACAGCCTCTTCCTCAGAGGTAAACCGTTGGATGGCAGCCACGGGCCCAAATATCTCTTCCTGGACAATGCGCATGTCATCCGTGACATCAGTCAGGATCGTTGGCTCATAAAATGCCGGCCCTAGAGAACTTGGTTGGCTGCTGTACAATACTCAAACCCAACTTCGCCTTGGCCAGTAGGGCTTACCTAGGGAAGGAATTCGCTGGCCACCGACCACAACCTTGGCGCCTTTCCTCTCTGCATCCTCCACCAGCGCTGCGACGCGAGTCGCAGCGGAGGCATTGATCAACGGCCCATGGGTTACGGCAGGGTCAATGGCATTTCCCACTTTGAAAGCCCTAACCGCGGCAGCCAATTTGCGGACAAACTCATCGTAAATGCCGTGCTGGACATAAATTCGGTTGGCACAAACGCAGGTCTGCCCAGTGACCTTGAACTTGGACGCAATCACGCCCTGGATCGCGAGGCTGATATCTGCGTCATCGAACACGATAAACGGCGCGTTGCCGCCGAGCTCTAGGCTTAGCTTTTTGACCATATCACTGGACTGTTTCATAAGAATGCGGCCGACCCTGGTGGACCCAGTAAACGAAATCTTGCGGACTTTACTAGACGAGCAGAGAACCTGGCCAATTTCGGGACTGTTGCCTGCCGCATGCACGATATTGATGACGCCCTTGGGCACGCCGGCTCTCTCTGCCAGCCGGATGAGAGCATTGGCAGTAAAGGGAGTTTCGCCGGCAGGTTTGAGGACCACCGAGCAACCCGCCGCAAGAGCTGGCCCGAGTTTCCGGGTAATCATCGCCCCCGGGAAATTCCAACTATTCGATGAAACAGGTCGATCAGTTTGATATTGGGGGACCAGGACAGCAGTGCAGAGACCTACGGAGTGATCAGGCCGCATACGCCCACCGGTTCTTTGACCACTGTCACGCGAAATCCCCGCGCGCTATGGGGAATGACATCGCCATATACGCGCGCGGCCTCCTCGGAGAACCACTCGAGGAAGCTGGCAGAGAAGTGCACCTCGCCCACCGCATCCACGCTCGCTTTGCCGTTTTCCCAGCTAATCAATGTCGCCAAGTCGTCGCAGTTCTCCTTGACGGACTCGTACCAGCGGCGGAGGATATTGGAGCGTTCGCGCCCGGTGAGATTCCACCAGTCTGGCATGGCGGCGGCGGCGGCGTCGATTGCCCGGTCGGCATCTTGAGCAGTGGATTCGGGACAGGAGCCGATCACCTCGTTCGTGGCAGGGTCTTGATCACGAATCCAGATGGTCAGTCAGGACACAGAGCCGTCGGCCGTTCGGGACATATATACCATACCGTGCACATTGAAGCGCTTCCCCGAGACTGAGTCCACCCAGTCGCCATTGATCAAGTTCTTCTCAATCAACAGGGAGGGATCTTTCAACGAGCGCTGGCCTGCCATTTGTTGCGGAGGGGATAGATTAAAAAAAAAAGGATTCAGATCCGAGCAGAGGCTATAGTCGCGACTATGCTTGTGGTCTGTTAATGTACCTTAATATACCTACCTCTCCGTCGACCGCCCATGGGCAGAGCGGACGATTGAGCCAACCCGGAGAACTATGGATATCCTCCGTGTCCCTCTTGTGAGCTTATGGATGGCTTTCATCGCGCATGTAGAGCTTGTCATTGGAGAACGAACACCATTTTTGCCTCGTCTCTCGTGGCGGGGATGCAGGGCAGCAACACCAAGCAACCAACATGCTCCACCACCGCCGCGGTGACTTGCCGTACCTGAGATACCCGCTCCACCTGGCGAGGAGCGCTAGCAGAGTGAAACCAGGGCGCGAAATTGACGGCGACAATTGCAATGTCCGTCCTCATCGGCCACGCTCTGGTTCTTGCGGCCTTTCCTGCGTTCCCATTCACAGTCCATGCAACTGACGGCCAAGATACCCATGGGAACCAACACCGGGTGATGGTCGTGCATGTATGCTACCACTGTTTTTTGTCATGTCATGTCATGCCATGTGATGTTATGTTTTGTTTTTTTTTTTTCTTTCCATGTTGAATTGATTTAGTTTTTCAATTTATTGGGTGTCGTGCCTCAGATTCGATTCTGTTGATATCCATTTGCGCACCACCGTCGTCTCCCCATCAGCTGCCAGGTCCTTCTAGGGTAGATCATCAAGATGCCCTCTCGATCACCCCAGCCAAGTCTTCCTGAAATGCCAGAGCCCGCTCAGCCACTCACCCTGAGTGAAGTGGAAGCAATCGCCCAGAGCAGGCTCCCGGGACACATCTACGAATTCTATGCCTCCGGCTCCGATGCCCAAAAGGCTCTCGTTCGCAACGAGCGAGCATTTGACCGGTATGCACTTGGGTGCCATATATGTTCCATCGCGCGTAGCTAATGTGGACTGGACAGGCTATGTATTCGGCCTCGGGTGCTGGTAGATGTTTCTGAGGTTGATACGACGACCGAAATTTTAGGTCATAGGTGTGGCCTACCCATCGGTATCGCCCCGAGTGCAATGCAAAAGCTGGCAGGCGGGGATGGGGAGCTCGACGTCGCAAGGGCCGCGGTGAAGATGGGATTGAATTTGACACTGTCTTCGCAATCCACTACCTCACTCGAGGACGTTGCACGAACCAAAGAAGAGCAGGGGAGCGATGGGCTTCCGGCACCTCCATTCTGGATGCAAATCTATTTGTACGAGGACGTCCAGAAGAGTATCCAATTGATCCGCCGAGCTGAAGGTCTCCTCTCCTGACCCCGAACCCTCGATAGTAGGTCTACGCTAACGATTTCGTCACACTCATAGCCGCCGGATATCAAGCCTTGGTTCTGACCGTGGATACTCCGGTCCTAGGGAATCGCCTTGCCGAACGCAAAACGGCCGTGGTGTTGCCACGAGGCATGGAGTTGCCGAATCTCCAGAAAGTACAGCCCACAACGAAGCCTCAGCCGAGCATCAACAGGCGGCTGATGAATGCCCGGACTGCGGCTGAAGCCAAGGCGTTGCGGGATGCCGCGGGGAACACCATGCACAGTTCAAGTTTGACCTGGGCACGAACGATGAGCTTCCTCCGTTCCGTAACCAACATGAAGATCATCCTCAAGGGAGTGATGACTGGCGAGGATGCTGAACTGGCTGTCCAGCATGGTGCAGATGCAGTTATTGTTTCCAACCACGGTGGTAGGCAATTGGATGCCACTTGCTCCACCATAGAGGCGTTACCCGAAATCGTTGCTACAGTTCACGGACGAATCCCCGTTATCTTGGATGGTGGGATTCGATCTGGAGCAGCTGTGTTCAAGGCACTTGCTCTCGGGGCCGATTTCGTCCTCGTTGGACGGCCAGCTCTCTGGGGACTGGCCTACAATGGCCGCGAGGGCGTCGAGACTATCATTAATATCCTGGAACGCGAGCTTAGCCGAACCATGGCACTAGCTGGGGTCAGGAGCGTGAAAGAAATCACCAGAGATAAACTGGGAGTCATTGCCCGGGACGGCTTTGGGATTTCCAAGTTATAGTTATATGCGAGACTCAATATGGTACTGTAAATTTTAGAAAATTTCATATTCTGAAACTAGCGTGGTCTGATTTTATAGAAGTAAAGGAATTTAATGCCACAAATTGTAGTAGCATGTCCTGGGACAACTAACTCGCAGTGGTCACTAGAAGACTTTCTCTACCATGATACAAATTTCAATCAAGCTATCGCCGAGTTAATAGGACCTAGACCCATAAGTCCAAGGTATGTATACCCGGGGATTCAAGAAGGTAACCCAGATCAACGACCGTGATTGATTTTGGCTAGCAATAGTTGTCTTCCATGGATGCGGTGGATCTAGATCTCGTAGCTCGGTCGTTAATTCAACAACAACGGGGCTCGGACTGCTGATTTTTAAAAAAAAAAAAAAAAAATCCAGAATCTGTATCAGAGCACCTTTTCATCCATGATCTACCTCAAGTGTTGCTTCAAGACCCTGTCTGATCGATTAACATCAGATCAAGGTTTACCTGGGCGAGGGTAGAACTCCACAAATATCATAAATATCCACACTGTTCCTAGAGCTATCCCCGTAGTGATCAGTAAAGCCCTAGGGGAAATCAAAAGGATCTGAGTCGCCATAATAGAGGCCCCATCTTAATAGGAAGTTCCATGGAATATTATTTCAATAGTAAGTTCAATCTACTCAGTTTCAACGGGTTCTCAAATCTCGATGGCTACCACGATCGCTATATACTGCTGCTTTGTTCGAAATCAATTCCATCACATCGATTCCTCAGCCTTGAGAGTTAATTCAAAGTTTCGCAAGGACCCCATTGTTTTCCAGAACGGCCAGATGACTTTTGTTGATGTCCTGAATAGTTTTACAGCTGTGGAACCGAACCTTGTTAGTATATCTGTATGCGTCTCATCTCGGAACAAGGATCGAAGGCGTACCCAGTGAGCATCATGGTGCGTCGAAACTCATCAAATATGATTTTGAGGGCCAAGTCAACTCCATCTTCTCCATTGTACTAAGTCAGGGCGAAGCGTTCACCATTTGTGTCAGCGCGATAGTCTTATTCTGGTCCACAGATCCTTTTCTGTCTTCCTTTTTTGTTCAGTTGGACGAAAGGACACTTACAGCAAGTCCCCAGATGGGAATTCGACCAACAAAGCACATGGATGCACCGAGAGCAATTGCTTTAAAAAGGTCTGCCCCCCGACGAATTCCACCATCGATTGCAAGGGGAATCTTCCCACGGGCAATGGGTGCACACTCTCTTAGCGCATCCAGGGTTGCGGGCACTCCGTCTAGCTGGCGGCCTCCATGGTTTGAGATGATGACGCCGTCCAACTTGTGGTCGATGGCCAGTTGGACGTCGTCGGCGGTGTATACTGTTGGCAGCACGCACAGAGTCAGCAAATCAACGGTCATTAGCGAAGGGAGACAGGGAAGCATTACCCCCTTTCAACCAGATTTCCATCTTTGTGTTCTGTCTTAGCCAAGGTATCGTCTTGTCCCAGGTGATACTCGGATCTTTTCCCTCATATGTGAGCTTGCGTTCTCCAGCCTCTTCTGGTGGTCTGGCCATGAAGAGCCATCAGCGCGATTATGAACGACATACCATATCCCATTTCATAGGTGTGCTTCAACCCAAGTTCATCCACATCATCGGTGAGATTGGGAAACTTCAAGTGTTTCGGGAACGTGAAGTTGTTGCGGCTCTCATTCAGACGATTTCCGAGCGTCGGAAGGTCGACACTGACAAAAAGCGCTTTGTAACCGGCCTCTGGAGGGGAAAAGAAATTCAAGATTTAGTTATATTGAGCTCACTTCTCGATCTCACTATCGACATTTGAAGTTGGAATGGAGACGTTCTCAGAGGTACTCACTCTCTGCGCGGGCGATGATCTTTTTGGTGATCGAAATATCTCTCAGGAACGAGATCTGCATTGCGTATGGATTCTGCCCGGCTTGTGAAACGACATCCTCCAGACTCGTAGTGGACCAGGAGGAAAGGCACATTGGAATGTTGTTTTTCGCGGCTGCTCTCGACGTCGCCATCTCCCCATCCTTGTGTGCCATCTTGTGCGCCGCTGCCGGTGCAAAGCCGAGTGGAAACGCGACCCTGGCTCCAAAGATTGTTGTTGATGTGTCGACCCCGTCCACGTCGCGCAGAACGCGGGGTCGGAGCTTATAGCGATCAAAAGCCGCCTGGTTATCCTTTAACCTGAATAAAAAATAAAGTTAGTCTTGATCGTAATGTGAGAGGTCCGGATAGCATAGTATCATAGGGTCCTGTACGTGATAAGCTCCCCGGCTCCTTCATTGAAGTAATCTGCGAATACACCAGATGAGACCATTAGATCACCAAATGTCCGGAAATGGATGTATATCTGGGGAACCAAATCGCACCTCGAACAATTGCCGGGATCCTGCGTTCGGCAGCTTTTGCTAAGTCCTGGATCGTCAGGACTGAGGGATCCAATTGCGTCGGACGATTTGCCATTGTGGTGTAGAAAGCTCTTGGGAGGCACCGCAGAATTTTGGGGATAAGACAGGACAAACTCTCGAGGAGGGGGCTACTCAGATCGATTATGATACAATGCAGAGTGGTGAGAAATGATAGATAAATAATCTCGAGCGAAGAAACGGCCCTGGACGGGAGAAACCGAGAGTACCTCCAGCCGTGGAGAATGATTGGACATACAAGTGATTCGCTACCCCACTGTGCTGCACAGTCCACTTATTTGTGGCAACAGGGAAAGTCTCCCCGGTATCTCCCTCGTACTACTAGTAGTACCTTACTACTGTTAGTAGTTAGTTAGCCAGTACTTGCTTAGTATTGGTCAGGGGAGATAGCCTAAACCCCCGCCTTCCTTATCTCAAGAACTCCAACTCCGAGATAAGCTCCATTTGCCCATCCATGAGCTAATAGTCTTGCACATCGACCACTAATAACATGGACTTTATGAGCATCGAGCACAGATCACAACGGTAGTTAATTAAAATATTTAAGAGCACACTAACTCATACTCCCCACCGCAGAAAAGGAATGTCCGCCAATGCCAAACTCGAGAATGGGATCAATGGCTACAGTTCGCACGGGAAAAGCGACAGAGATTACAGAGAGAGCTGTCTTTCATTGAGTAGTGGCAAGAAGACTTTTGTGTTATCATGCCTGTGAATTCCCTTTGCTGCAACGTGCACATACATAGAGACCCTTTTGCAACCCTCATATCCCTTGAAACCCACATTAGACGCGGGTTGTCAATGGAGACCCTGCCATTGGTTCGCTCATTCTTCCAAACTTTCACCCGAAATTACCTAACCTTTCGCTCGGTACTTCCTAGTCTCTAACTTTAATCCGCACGAGGAATTCCGCACTAGTGATTCGGGAAAGACGGAGAGAAGGGGCATGGATTTCGCTGATCGTGGCTACCCGTGAGCTTACTATGCTTTCAGACGGAAAGAAACAGCAAGCGGGTACTGGAGAATCACACGAGTGTGATTCAGTAAGTGTAGACAAACCACCAGTGAACTGGTATCTACCCCCTCTGGCCACATAACTTTGGATTACACTTCTGACTAACCTATTACCTGTTAACTATAGAAAGTTAAACAAAACGTGAGCTCCGCAGAAATATATATATTTATACCTGTATAGCAAAAGTACAGCTACTCTTTTGCTGACGCTTAGTTAAGTCTTATATTAATCATATACAATTATTCTAACTCAATTTCAATAAAATACATAATTTTAGCCAGTTTATAGTGTAAAAGATCTTTAAATAAATATATTTAGAAAACATTGCCAAGGCGTGTAATTTATGCAGGTCACGGGTGGAGAATCTAAAGTTATATGACTAGAGAGGGTAGATAAAAAAAAAGCAGTGCACACTATATATATTTTTATCGTAGTTCCTACTATCATCTGAAAGCCCTTATTAGTAGCTGTTGGTTCTCGGTCGCCCAAGGTTTCTATCCTTACACGTTTTATGACGGACTATTTGTCTGAAGGCCACTCAAGCAATAAATGATTACTAGGAATAAGGCTCGCGAACAAGCCTCTATAGAGGCAGTAAAAGGGAAAAAGGACAGAACCCCCAAGAGAGTCAATACAGGGTTTGCCTGGCAGCCTACCCTGAAATTTGATACTACCTGTCCAAACTACTACCTCCAGGAAGCAAGAAAAGGGATCACGGACAACAGATTTAGCAAGGGTCATTTCCTTGCTTGATAGTTTTTTATGACCTTGTGTTGATCTGGGACTAAGCATGGGTTGGTTTTACTTCTAGAGCTTCGTGCAATAGTGCGCGGAAATTTCCATGTACCAATTATACTCCACAATATTATGGAATGCCTTGGGGGTTTCGTATGCATTGTAAATATGTCCTGACCATTTGCCAACAGCGAGTAGTTCTGATCTTCAGGTCAACATAAGACACTCGTCTCTTTGTTTCACAACATCGCGCCAGCCCGAATGTCTCTCTCGGTAGTTTGCAGGCCCCCGCCTCCACACTTCGTGTAAAACTTCTATACCAGTTCTGGCAGCCTCAATTCCATAAATTTCAACCCTTCCGTACCACTGTCGGAAGCGTTCCTGGTGCGTGGGCTCAAAGGCTTCTGTGGCTCCCATGAATGCGGGCCAAAAGAGCGGAGCAGCGAGTACTTTTGTCTCCTCCTTCAGTTGTTCGATCGCTTCGATGCTGTCCAGGATTTTGTGGACGTATTGCCGAAGGTAACGATGGCCCATGAATCTCACGCCCTGGGAAAAGAAAATGACGAGGGCATTGAGAAAGGCTCGTGTTTGGTGATAAATAATCTTCAAACTAGTGCTGTCTTTGGAATCCTTGCGGTTAAGGAGATGCTCTTCCAGTGGCCAATCCATAATCTTCTGTTCCAGTTCATCGCAAACTTGGTTCAAAGGCTCCGGGATAGACAAGGGGTCTATATTAGGGCAATGGCCTTTTACTTTATCGATAACCTCGACGGCTTCTTTCAAGAGAAGAAAAAGAGACAATGGGATACCATAGATACATTCGTACGATGACAGTCCAGCTATCGGGACCTCACCCGCCGGCATAGCTTCTTCCAGGGGAAAAGTAAAGAAAGGGGTACCCTCGCCTAATAAAGTAAGATCGTGGTTTGGGACAACTGATTCACCAAACGTCTTGCAGCAGCCCAACAGTGGTGAAAACCGCGAGCCTCTGCCTCGGGGAGAACTTAGCGCGGTGCTTTCGTAAATCACCCGTAAATAAAGATATATGCGATGGAGGGATCTAGCTTTACGGGAGAATGTAGACTTCCGGCCACTCATATGGCTGATCAGCTTTTCGACGCCATCTAGATGAACGCTGCAAGTACTGGTATCTCCTGACATCACCTGGGGGGATTAACACACACACAACCATACAAAAGTCCGTGAAGGAACTGGAGGTGCCAGACATACATTTATTGTAATCATAGACAGCATAGTAGCCAGAAATTCTTTATATTTAGGTCTCCTGTCAGCGTAAAGATCCGTCTCAACGGCGTATTTAAGCAATCCAATGGCATCGCATCGATATCGCGAGGCAACCGTGGCCCAGTTCTTCGCCTCGAGAGTTCGATGATTAGCTCGGTGGTCATTCGCTAGATAAAATGCACTGATCGAGAGCAAGGACTTCCTCAATGCATCTCGAATTCGTGTAGTGGTTGCCCCAAAACTCAATTCGCCGGCGGACTGCAGCACTCGGGGTAGGTGGATTGTCTTCCAAGGGCTTTTAGCATTGTCGATCACACAAAAGATGTTAACTACTCGGTTGCTATAGTGGCCCATCAGGAAGCGTTCTTGTGGAGAGATTACTAGATTGTCTGGCACGTTTCTAGGAGGTGGCAAATGTTGCTCAGTCTTGCTGATCAGGTCTCCATTGCCCTCGTCCAAGAGAGCCCTCGGGTCAAAAGGTTCTGGTGAGACGGAAGAAGCCGAGGTGAACTGGAGAGCTAGGTCAACTCCTGGGCGCATGGAGACAGTCGTGTTGGCCGTCGCCAAAGTCTGTTCATGCGGAAATCCTGCAGCCAAGTCCGACTCATGAAGGTTGCATAGGTGCCAGGCCGCCTCTGCTTCTGAACTGTCGCTGGGCGGCTTGGATGGTGCTATCAGATCAGAGCATCTGCCAAAGAAATCTGTGTAGTCGACCTGCGGTGGAGGGGTCTTGGACACGCACGGCGCGGAAGACGTGATGTTGAGGTCATCGACTAGGGTGGCCGACGGTTTCTGTTTCAAACTAAAAACCCCGAAGTTCTTAATGGTGGCGCTGATATCCTGGTTTGGGTTGTTGGCCACCAGCTCCAGTGAGTCTAGATAACCCAGAATATCATCGATCTGGCCCCACTCCAAAGTCGGGCGGGGAGGGTCTCAAGGCACACGCGTCAACAACGTTCAGGCCAAAAAGAAAGGAAAAGACAGCAAATCAGGGGAAAAGGAAGTGTAAGAAACCTGGGACTACAAGACAGGGTAGGTTGGGTGATTCATCAAACTCACCAGTGGGGAGTAGGCGCCTGAGGGAGTGGGTCATGGAAGTCCGCAGCGTGTCCCCCGTCTCGATCCCTCGTTCATGGGTAGCTGGGGTAAGCCACTGCAGACGTGCCGAGTAGCCTTCACAGTGAAACCCTTTGATAGAGCACTGGCGACAATAGGGCTTCGCCTCGTCACACTTGATTTTCCGCGCGCGGCAGGTCCAACACCCGGTGAACGTCTTCGTGCGCTTGCGAGGCTGAGCTGAGACTGACATAGGAATGTATTCTCTACTCGTCAGTGCACGGGCCACTCAGCTGAGTAATTATGGGAGAAAAACGGTTGACGAGGATCCGCGATCCCAAGCAAGGGAATGGGCGCTGCCTTCTCAGAGAGACAGGGTAGTTCGTAGCGTTGGATGTGAAGGTGAGGCTACAAATAGTGTGAGAGAAAGAAGTTCACAGAGTGTGACGAGAGTGGGTTAAGATAAGAGATAATAGTCCGCCATTGTCCCTGATAAGAGAAAAGCCGAAAGCCTCTGATATTATATAACCATATTGTTGAAGGAATATCAAAAAAAACAATATTATAAATAATAGTTGCAATATATATCGATATATGTACGTAAAAATTTCAGACTCCCAAGCACTTCCGTAACCCCGGCAAAGCAAAAGGATAAGAGATTCGGGGAACTCAAGGCGGCTGGCATTTGTACTGAGCAAAGATCCGGGGAAAAAACTACTGCTGGGAGGCGACTGCCAGACGCTCCTACAACTTTTCCTTTGTGGTGGCGTTTTTGGGACACTCCAAATCGTCTATTTTTCGAAGCCAGCAGACATGAGAACTAGTAGTGAAGGAAACTAGACAGCATTTTAGGGAAGTAAAAAAATGCTACTTCCTTGTTTAACTGCTAGATACACCCGAATACTGTAGGAGGAATTAAGCCCACATATCCAAAATTTCCCCGCATTTTTACCTTTTTCTTACTTTGTGCGCTTTTGAAAGGTGGAAAGGCTTCCTAATTGGGACATATCTTTCCACCTGACCCCGTAATATCCATGACCATAACGGTTTGAAGTATCTTATAATCAATTTAGGCCTTATAGAAGTCCTATTGTACAGAATGGTAAGCCTATCACACCGAATTATCGGCACAGGTCCATGGCTTTGTGCCACCATCCGCCCTAAGTGAGTTAATGATGCCCACGATTGAGCCGTATGTACCCGCGATGGTCATGAACATTCCAATCACAATGATAAAGAAACTCCAGCACGCTTTCCCAACCCATTTCCAGTCACGGAGGTTGCGCGATCCCCAATTGTCGTAAAACCACATACAGCCAGTCGGCTGGTAAGCCAGGAAAACGCCCAGAAGCGCCCCGATGAGCGAAACAAGGTTGTTAAAGAACGGGATACCGCTCGCAATCAAGTAGGCAATCACCGTAGCACCACACGTACACCCAAGCCACGTACACCAGTGGATCAGGCTGTTTGAGGTTAGATGGGCTGACCCTCGCAAGATGCGAACAAACACATATTTACTGGGAAGCTACCCGGGGTTAGCGCCGGCTGCAATGCCTCTATGAGATGATATTGACTCACATGTAAAGCGATAGTCGTCGATGCAATCAGGCCAGGTAACGCAATGCCGTATGAGACTCTCTTAACCAGCAAACCGGCAGACCCCAGTGCCGGCGAAGCAACATATGAGCCGCAGTAGAAGTACACAACGACTCCAATAGTGATATAAATTATGGTCGATCCGAGCTGGCTCACAAGAAGTGCCCGTGTGAAGAGCCGTGGATCACGCATTTCAGCAACAATAGAGAAGTATCCGGGCGTGCCGGAGCAGGCAAAGATCAGGGATGAAACAGCAGATATACCATCCACGAATGAAGGGCTGTTAGTAAGTTTGTAATCCGAGGACCAAGGGCCGGTTTGCGGCGCTAAGGGCGGCCGATCTTGAATACCAACAGCGATGGTCACGATAAGAGCTGGAGGGAACCGTCAGGATGTGCTGTGAATCAAAGGGGTGTGGCTTTAAAATACTTACTGGCAGTAAAAACAGAGACTAACCCTAGCCATGCAATCCAACTTATCTTAGCGAGCGTGCGAATGCTGGCCAAACAGAACCCGATGATGGCGGCAACGGCGACGAAAACGACAGTGCAGGTGCCATGTGAAGAGATGGCATTCAGACTGATACTTACGCCGAGGATTCCAGATCCTCCAACAAAAATCCAAACTGTAAGAGTCAGATTCTGATTGCCAGGGGTCTGGGAACTCTCTGCTCACAGAGACTGAATGCAATTCCAAAGACCTCCTTCCCAAGCCTGCCGAACATCAAGCCCCCGGCACCTTCAAATCCATAGACTTCCGGATGTTTCATCTTGAACACGCCGACAGTGTAGCTCGTCCAGGTAGCAATAAGAGCAACAATACAGAGAAGAACAACACCTGGAATTAGGCCAAGGGTATCGAAGACGGCGGGGATAGAAAGAACACCCAGCCCAATTTGTGCCTTCATCATCAGGGCAACGGTTCCTAACCATCCAACCTATAATGGTTTAACTCTGTGTCCAGTATTTTGTGGTAGTTTGTGGAGAAGAAGGGTGGGAGCTCACGTTGCGATAATTGGGACCATTTTCATTCAATTCGCCAAAAACGGCATCATGATTGGCGGTCTCGGCTTTGAGCATCTGCCCAGGCTCTGGCATCTGTTCCATGGATGTTGTTGCAGTCTCAACGTCTTCCGGAATCTTAGTCTTTAGGTCAGCCATATTGATGGAATTAAAAAGATCAAAGCTTGGTCATGAGCGCTGTGAAAGTAGGAGCCGTTGGTTTGCGATTTAGCCTTTTTATAGCACCCCATGGGGATGAGGATAGTGTAGTCATGCTAGATAAGCCCATGATATGAAGCAGCCTATCATGGTACGCTCAATTTGGACCCCCGGGGATATCAGAAGGATGACTAAATGGCTCCGCAAGACACTAGATAAGATAAAGGGGGGTCTTATTGCCAGACAGTAACAAGGTTCGGTTCTCGCTATAGCCTACCTTGTTCTCAGGCTTCTGATATGGTCTGTGGGGCGCCAGCCATGAACGAATGCCACGGGAGCATCTTGAACTCCTTACAATAACTATCTATGTGGCAGGAGCCTGTTCTGATTGCGATGAAAGTGATTACACAACTAGAGGAGCATTTCCGAGTGATTATTGAATAGTGATCAGTGAAAGCCTCTCTCCAATATAATTTTTAGGTCATGGTCTTAAGAATTATATTTTCAACCTCATCATTATATTCCGATATTTAAAAGGAGACCAGAAATTTGATAAATATTGTTTTAAATGTTCCATTTCGCGTATAAACAGCACTACCAGCCCAGTGCTTCCATCTAGAGGGATGCAACAAGTTCAATTTCAACTTCGGCGTCCAAAGGAAGGCTCGCAACACCAACACATGTGCGACACTGTAGATAAATTTTAGTTGCTATCCTCTAACAGGTCATGCACTCTCTGAGAGCTTGAGTCTTACCGGCTTAACCTCGCCCGTAAAAACCTTCCCATACCCCTCGTTTACCTTCTGGTAGTATTCCATGCTAGAGATGAAAATTGTAACTTTCACCACTTTGCTTAAGTCGCTCCCGCCGGCTTTGAGGACTTGCTCAAGATTACGAAGTGCTTGAACCTAGTTTTGTTGCCTGAGTATTAGAGACCCTGACCTGGGTACAAGACCTATGAGTAGACTCACTGTTCTGTCTGACACATCGCCATCAACAAACTTTCCGGTCTTGGGGTCTAAGCCGAGACTGCCCGAGCAGTAGATCATGCCATTGGAAATGATCCCCTGCGACATCAGGGGACTAGGAGCGGGAGCATCCTGGCTGAGAATCACAGCATTTGAGGAAGGCATCGTGACGTCAATTCCGCACTGATATACTAGTATCTCTTGATAATAAAAAAAAGAAAACTTTGATACGATTGCAGGATTAAATAAGTTCAGTGTTCGGCTACTAGCTCGAGGAGGAGGCTAAGGCAGGACCTTTACCTTGGTTTGCTATTCCGATTGAGATCCATTGGATAGAGAGTTAGTAGTCTTGAAACACATGGTGTTTCTTTATCGTTATCGTTAGAAAATGCAACAGGTAAGGGACAGCAAAAATCGCCATGAACTTCCTTCCCTAGTAGATCAAGCACCATACAAGATAGCAGCGATAGGGCTCTAGGGATTCAAGAAGGCCTCCAATATCGATGCAAATGTGATGACAATCTCATGATATAATGCCGCTTTCCAACTGCCTCTACTCCCTTCCTCACTAGTGGAGCTGGCTGGGTTTCAGGTGTTGGATGAGGTGCAAGTCACAGCGCACCAATCGGCGATGCGGGATTCGGTTACTCCCCCCGCGATTTCCACTGCGACCCACAGTGCGGGGATCTCGTTGTTAGAGGACTGGCTCTTTGAAAATGGATATTGGGAGCTGTGGCAAATCCCACGGAATCGGTGGACTTCTCGCTAGCTATATTCTGTTCTCTTTCGCACCAGCTTTGACTCCAGCGGTAGTCGGGCCAGAAATCCCATAGCATATGTGCTACAGTCCTTTGGGATTTCTCAAAACCCTAAGAGGACTCACCCGACATTCCAGGAAATTTTTCTACATGTGATAACTAGGTAATAGCGTTCCCAAGATTAAGCCGACGCGCGGTTATCAGGGGTGAAGGGCAGGTCGGACAAGCTTTTTTATTGTTCTATACATATCTCGACAAGTATTCCTTGTGGTTTATGCTCAGTCAATTCAATTTCACGGCTAAAGAGAAGCTTTGTGTGCCACGTAGACATTTCCAGTAACAATCGTCTTGATTTGAAGATAATCCTCCATCCCATACTTGCTACCCTCACGGCCCATCCCCGAATGCTTGATACCACCGAAGCTGTTTGAACCCAATTAGATCAGATCAGATGAATACCAGGGATAAACAGTGACTTACGGACTAGCAGCATCAGAGACAACGCCGGTGTTGAGGGCCACCATACCAGACTGCAAGAGTTCCGAAACCCGCTGGGCTCGGGTCACATCCTGGGTAAATATATATGATGCCAGGCCCACTTCGGATGCGTTGGCAGTTGCGATGACCTCGTCCTCTGTGTCGAATGTGAAGATCGGTGCCACCGGGCCGAAGATCTCATCCTTCACCACTGGCATGTCCGCAGTGATGTTGGTGAGGATAGTGGGTTCGAAGAAGTTTGGACCTACATTGGAGCATAAAATATCAGCCGACATACGTGTCAAGATGGCCGAGCCCATCTTTATGTCTTCCTCCTCGGAATGGTGTTCCGAGGCAATCAGAACCTACCCAGATCAGATCTCCTCCTCCCGCCAATTTCCACTACCGCACCACGGCGCGTGGCATCATCCACAAGACCAGCAACCCTGTCGACAGCCGCGGGGGTCACCAACGGGCCATGGGTGGTCTCGCTGGCAAATCCGTTACCGAGCCTGAATCGGCTCACTGCGTCTTTGAGACGCCTGATGAATTCAGGATAAATGCTCCTCTGAACGAAGATGCGATTGGAGCACACGCATGTCTGGCCTGACGACTTGAACTTGCTCGCAATTGTCCCTTCCACGGCCAGGTCCAGATCGGCATCGTCGAAAACAATGAACGGCGCGTTGCCGCCGAGTTCTAGGCTCAGTTTCTTCAATGAACTGCTGGATTGCTCCATTAGAAGCTTCCCAACTCGCGTGGAGCCGGTAAATGAGATCTTGCGAATGATATCGGACGTGCACAGCACCTTTCCAATCTCGGCAGTGTTGTCGAGTGCAGTCACGCTGTTGATGACCCCTGCTGGGATTCCTGCTCGCTCGCCCAACTTGATCAGGGCATTGGCCGTGAAGGGAGTTTCACCCGCTGTCTTGAGGACTACTGTGCATCCGGCAGCCAACGCGGGTCCAACCTTCCTCGTGACCATCGCTGCAGGGTAGTTCCAGCTGTGGGGGGTAGAAAAAAGGAGGCACAGAATTAGCTGTCGAGCGTCGGACAGTTTGGACCGGTGGTTAAGGCAGCTTACGGTGTGATGAGACCGCATACGCCGATGGGCTCCTTTAGCACAGAGACGCGGAAATTCGGTTGGCTGTGGGGGATAACATCCCCATAGATCCGGGCTGCTTCCTCGGAGAACCATTCGACAAAGCTAGCCGCAAAAAGAACCTCGCCAACGGCATCCGGAGTCGCCTTCCCGTTTTCTAATGTGATGAGAGTGGCCAAATCGTCCTGGTTCTCTAGGATCAATTCATACCACTGGCGCAAGATGCGGCCTCGGTTCCGACCGGGGCGCGAGCGCCATGCTGGCAGTGCTACTGCTGCCGATTCGATCGCCTTTTGCACATCTTGGGAGTCAGATTCGGGACTCGATCCTATGGCGGCCCCAGTGGCCGGATCTAGGGGCAGCGGATGGTTGGTTAGCGACGACTGCGAAGGGGAGAAGCAGATGCCTGCAGCGCGCTGGTGGGCTCACCCGTGACGGGGAAACGCTTCCCAGAGGCGGCCTCAACCCATTTTCCATTGATGTAGTTTTGACCAATCAGCAACGATCGGTCCTTTATCTGAATGTTAGAAGCGACCATTATGGTTCATCCGCAGGTGAAGACGGAGAGAATCGTCAGACCAGCCCTGGCTCGGTGACCCGTATAAAACAACATGCAGTATATCTCCAATTCGGCGTTCTGGCCGAGCGATATTGATAAGGTCCCTACCGAGATTGGTCCTGCTAGTCGTGTTAGTTGTCTTCCAGGTAAGTGACAGCGTCAGCGGGTGGAGCTCGGCGCTCCATGGGAAGGTCACAGAGAAGCCCTGGTTGGCTGCTCGGGGGAGTGGAGGCGCTGATAGTGGCTGCTATCGCCGAAGCAATGGCTACCTGAGGTGGGTAGAAAGGACTAGGTAGATACTAGTCGTACCAGGTCAGCGACTGGATTTATACTTGTCTTGCCCACTGGTTGCCTCGATTTCCCTTGTCTCTCTCAACTCCTCCCCAAATATCCAGAATCGTTGACCCCCCCTCATCATGCCCAAAATCGTGGAGACTGTGGATCTTTCCAACACCGCCGGCGCATACTACGCACCAGCAACCATTGCGCCCGCCGGCCAGCTGATCCATGTCGCCGGCCAGCCTGGCAGCACCAAGGATGGCAGCGTGCCGAGCGATTACGAGTCGCAGATCCATCTGGCTCTGCTCAACTTGCGCAAGGTCATTATCGCTACCGGCGCCTCCGTGGAGCACATTGTCAAGCTCAACTTACTCATTGTCGACTACGATGCGGGCAATCGCAAGCATACCCGCCATATTCAACGATTCCTCGCTGGGCACCGCCCGGCGATCACGCTGATTCCGGTCCCCAAACTGGCCGTCTCCTCCTGGCTGTTCGAGATTGACGCCGTCGTTGCCTTGCCGGAGCCTTCGCGCCCGCCGGTTCTTCCAGCCGCGACGGAGACCACCGATGTTCTGATCGTGGGGGCCGGTCTGGCTGGCTTATCCGCGGCCCATGACGTCTTGCGAGCAGGTCTCTCCTGTATCATTCTGGAGGCGCGCGATCGGGTGGGTGGCAAGACCTGGAGCACGCCGCTGAAAGACGGCAAGGGCGTCATCGACCTGGGAGCGGCCTGGATCAATGACTCCAATCAGAGCAGAGTTTACGCGCTGGCCCAGCGCTATGGAGTGGAGGTCATTGAGCAGAATACCCAGGGCAATGTGGTGTTGGAGGATTTCGATGGCAAATGCACCCCCTTTGCCTATGGAGAGTTGCCCAATGTAAGAAATGCATCCCACCCCCCCTTCCTCCCGGGCCAGGAATGAGCTCTGGAACGGTTCGCGCTAACGACGACATCTCCTCCTTGACTGTCTAGTTTGACTCGGCGACCCAGGCACACCTGGCCGAAATCCGCGACATGTGTGAGGCGGACTGCCAGGCTCTCGACGCCTGGCGACCGCGAGATACCAGCCTGGATTCCCTCACCTTCGAGGCTTACTTGCGCTCTCGGGGGGCCAGCGAGACCGCCCTGGCCACTGCGATGGTCTGGACCCGGGCGATGTTGGGGCAGGACCCCAAGGACATCTCGGCCCTGTACTTCCTGAACTATTGCAAGTCGGGCGGGGGCCTTCTGCAGATGCGGTCCGATCGCAAGCACGGGGGCCAGTACTTGAGGATTCGCCAGGGCACCCAGGCTTTCGCGCTGGGCCTCGCGTCGTCGCTGCCCGAAGGCACCGTGATACTTTCCCAGCCCGTGCATTCGATCGTCCAAAACGCCGACCGGTCAGTGCGCGTCCAGGCCGGAGGGGTCGTCTACGCGGCCCAGAAGGTGATTCTCACGGTCCCGAGCCCCGTCCTGAAGAACATTTCCTTCCATCCCCGGCTTCCGGCGGCCAAGCAGGTGTTCTTGGAATCCACCACGTACGGGTACTACGCCAAGGCCATGATGGAGTTCCGCTCGCCCTTCTGGGCCCAGCAAGGTTTCTGTGGCCTCGCCCAATCGTTTATCGGGCCCGCCAGCGTCGTCAGGGACACCTGCAGCCCCAAGGATCACAAGTATGTCCTGACCTGCTTTATGGCAGCGGATCCCGGCCGGGCCTGGGCGGCGCTACCCACTCGAGAGCGGGAGCAGAGCTTGTTGAAGCAACTCGGCAAGCTCTTTGGTGCCCCCAACCTCGACGCAGAGTTTATCCAGATGACCACCTACGAGTGGGCGAACGATGAGTTTTCCGGCTGGGGCTGCCCCTGCACGGCTCTCACCCCGGGAGCCCTGGACACGGTCGGCCCCGATGCGCTGCGAGAAAATTCCGGGAATCTGCATTTCGCCGGCACCGAGACCGCCGGGGAGTGGAAGGGCTACATGGAGGGGGCAATTCGGAGTGGAGAGCGCGCGGCGGCCGAGGTGGTCAAGGCCCTCAAGGCGGGCGTGACGTCTCGACTATAGACCCGATCTGGCGGGCGGTGCACCAGACCAGCAACGAAATATTCGCAGTTCTGTACCTATATCTCTCTCTTTTTTGCTAGCGTAAACCTCATTCTCTGTTACTCCATTCCATCCCCTGCCTGTATGCGTCCTGTTGGGATCCCAGACCTATTCCCGAGAACCAGGGTCAATATATCCGCTGAGAACCCGGAAGAAGAGCACCGATTCAACAACTTCTATGTAACTACCTCCCAGTGACTTAGCCTCTGCGCCCAATTTCCACTAGCATTGGATCAATGTATTCACACATTTGATAGGTGGATATTTGAGAACACCTGGGCGTAGTCAAAGGGGACCATTTAACTATCGGTGGTTCCAAACCCCCCAATATATCTACTTCATACAGCCTTGAGCATCTTTGCGGAGCACAGCCAGTTCAGATCTTCGATGCAGTAGTCTTGCTGGCCAAGAGCCTTGCCCCGGTTGGCCATTATAATGCGAGGGAGGGAAAGACAACCGCCGCTTTCGGGATGTAAATGGGAGATTCAGGTCCAAAGAACAATCAATCCGGGGAGGAAATCGAGCTTAACTACGGGCCTTGAAGTATCAAGAGTTCGACGGCCAGGACTTATCGATGGGTCCTTAAAGGGTGGGTCGCTCGCTACCACCTGCTCCCAGGAAATTCTGTCTCTCTGGAGGGGTAACTTGATCCACCCAGGAATCAGGAATGGAGCCTCGTTCATTCCCCGGGCGACGGCGACGAGATTTGGTTACGACGAACATGATGAACAGTTCGAAAAAGCTGGGACGTGAGATCCAATTCAGGGGGTTCCTAGCTTGTACTTCTTCACGCCTTCGTAATTGACAGATGGGGGGGGGGGGGGTTGTGGGAGATCTAATACTGGATAGGACCGGAGCAGGATCATTAAATTAATCAGGCAAACAAGTCATGACAATCTGACATTATCGAGGATACTATCCTCGCATGATTTCTGTCCGCCAAGGCTCACAGACATCTATGAGCGCTCTTCATTCGCCCTTGCATAACTCCCCCCTGGACTTCCAGATCTCATACTCGAAGTCAGGCTGAAACTCTGTATAGAGGGTCTCCTGCATGAAATGGTCAGCACCGGTCAATCCACAGAGCTGTCTCCGACGCGAAGAAATAAAGAAATAAAGAAACCGTACCGGATCGGCATTCACCTTCGCGGTGAATTCTGCTTCGCGATCTCCAATCATGTTCTTGGGCAAACCGGTGCTCTCCACCATGATCTGGACCTCACAGGAACGCTCCATCAGCATAAAGAGATAAGCCGCCTCATCGACGGTCCCTCCCGTCGTCAGGAGTCCGTGGTTCTGTAGCACCATCACCCGACCGGTATCGCCCAGGGCTTCCGCGATCCGCTCGCCCTCGTCGGCCCCCAGGACGACGCCCCCGAATGCCCGGTAGACCGCCTGAGTGCCCCAGAAGTTGCACGTATCTTGGTTAATGATGTCGAGGGGGCGGCCAAAGGTTGACCAGGCCTTGCCCGCCGGAGAGTGCGTGTGGCAGGCGGCATGAACGTCCGGTCGTGCCCGGTGGATGGCACTATGGATCATGAAGCCGGCCGCATTGATGGCCGTGCGATTCCCGCCGATGACCTGGCCGTTCTCGTCAATCTGCACCATGTCGCTGGCCTTGAGCATGCCAAAATGCTTTCCCAGCCTAGCCAAAAGTGAGTGAGCAGTCTACCACAGAGGTTGTTGGGGGGGTTGAAGGGCGACCATACGGGTTGATCCAGAACGTCGATGGGTCGACCGGATCACGCACGCTGATATGGCCACTGGTGCCCTCTGTGAAGCCCTTCCGGGCGAAAATACGAAAGGCACCCGCCATGTGCTCGAGCTGCCACTGTCGTTTCTTGTAGGGGTCATCGATCTGGGGAATGCCCGGGAACTCGTAGCCACCGGTCGCCAGTGCTGCGTGTGCACCCGCTTGCTGTGGAGGAACCTCTGCAATGACGGACACTGAGGTCGATTCCATGATGGTGGTCGTGGACATTATGGACGTTGGACTGGGTGGTCTCGTTGATCACGATAAACGAAAGGGGGATTGTGGGAAACCGGATGGTCTGCTGCAGTCACCTTCACGGCTTGTCGGGGTTCTGACCTGAAACGAAAGCTCGGTTTATAACCGGATACCCATTGTAAAAGTGCATTCTATTAGTACCTAGGGAGTAGTAGACGGAGCCACCGATCCGGTTCCTTGCTGACTCAGGGGAATTCCTTTCTTGTCTCGATTTCTCGATTCCGTCATTGCTGAATCATTTGATACTACTTTCCCTCCCTAATGCGAGCCCATTAGCCGGAGGGGGCGAAATGGCGGGGGGGAAATATGAGGGGCCAAGGGTAGGGAAGGTCACGCCGAAGCAGTCACCTTCACTTCCATGAAGTCAAGCCCCGATGCCCACAAACCACGATAAAGCATCAATCGAAAGCGGTCAGACATCGCGGTGGGGACTCGCGGTCAGCTTCCCCTCCTCGTCCTCCTACTACGATTCCTACTACTACTCCAACTCCTCCTCCTACCACTGGGAGTACTCTCGCTCTAGCCCAGGTCCACAGATTAGGGTGGGGATCGGGAGCATAATTGGTCCACCCCGTAGCATCCGAGAGCGAGGGGGTCAAATCCGGAATATCGCTGCACGTCCGATCGGATCTCCTCAGCTTTTTCCTGGTCCCTGCATATCTGGACCGCCGAGGAAAGCTGTTATCAACCATATAAGAAGATTCAGTTTCCGGACCTAGTACCACTGGACGTCACCATCTCTCCTCTTGTCATTTGTTCCCCCCCTCCTTCTTTTGCGACCGCTACGCCCACCGATTGCAATTCAACATGGCCAAATCCCGAGTCTTAGTTGTCGGTACGGGCGGTATCGGCACCATGGCCGCCTATGCCTTGGAAAAGGGCGGGTGCGCCGAGGTGACGGCCGTGATGCGCTCCAATTATCAAGCCGCGGTGGAACAGGGAATCGATCTGGATTCCGTCCAGTGGGGTCAGATCAGGGCCTGGAGGCCAACAGCCAGTATGTCCTCAGCAACAACCCTGAGCATGCGACCCCGCCCGCTAAATCTTGTGCAGTCACCAAGAGCGTCCCCGATGTCTCCCGCGGCGATGTTGCGCCCTTTGACTACATTGTCGTCACCACCAAGAATATTGCGGAGGTCCCTCCCACGGTCGCCGACATTATTGCGCCGGCCGTGACACCGGGTAGGACGGCGATTGTCCTCTCGCAGAATGGCATCAACATCGAGAAGCCGCTGATCACTCGATTTCCGCTAAACCCGCTCATCAGCAGCGTCGCCTATACGGGGGCCACCGAAACGGCCCATGCCAAGATTTATAATGACGATCCCGACTGCCAGAAGATCGGGGCCTTCGCCAATCCCCAGGTCCCCCCGGCGGTCGCCGACGAGGCGGCCAAGAGGTATGTCCAGATCTATAATCCGGATGGCCAGCTCGATGTCATTTACGAGCCCGACGTCGCCCGGGTGCGGTGGCGCAAGATTGCCTACAACGGCTCCATGAACCCGGTCGCCTCCATTCTCCGCATGGACACCCCGCGCATGCGGATGAGCCAGCACATTATTGATGATTTGATTTCGCCTATGATTGAGGAAATTCGGGCAGTGGCTGCGGCAAGCGGCGTTACGCTGCAGCCCGATGTCGTTGACGCAGTGGTGCACCAAGACCCGAATGACACAGCGTTCAAGCCGAGCATGTGCCAGGATATTGAGAAGGGGAACCTCATGGAGATCGAGAATCTCGTCGGCGAGCCGTTACGGGAAGCGGAGAGGCTTCAGGTGCCCACACCAACCCTGAAAATTATCTACGGGATCATGAAGGGGCTGCAGCTGAAGGTGAAGGAGGAAAAGGGCCTGTGGGAGCCACGGTTCCAGCCTGGGAACCCATATGAATAATAGGAACCCCATGTGTCCTATAGATAAAAAAATCATGCCCAATAATGCAAAATTAAAAACTTCCAGATTCTTATTATCCATGGAGCACTGTAAGGGACATTACCCGAGGTAAGGTGTATTATTAGACAGAATACTAAGCATAAAGAGGACCGCGGCTCCGACATTATTGCCTATTCGTGTAAGTCCATAGAATGGGGATTATATTCCCTTGTTTCCTCCGAACCTAACCAAAGCCACGACGGACTGTCAAAAGTATGAGGCCGTTGTCTCTCTGACGACCTGCGAATCGGTCCTGTCCGAAAATGGAATTACTATTGCTCAGTTTTATGCCTGGAACCCGGCTGTTGGGCCTGATTGTACACACCTATGGCCAGGCAGGGCCTCTATACTCCCCTATCAACATTCGACTAACATGCTAAATCACTTGTTTGTTAGACTACTGCTACTGTGTTCGTGGCTAAGCGTGCGCCACCATGACTGTGACTGCTACGCCAAGAGCAGCTTGGTCCAACACACCTAGGAGTTGCTGCACCTTGCAATAAATGGAATCCTATTGCAAGTAGGTTTCTCCCCTATCAGCTGGTGGAGGTTATATAGCACTTAGTAATTAACTACCCTCTTCCACACTTGTGTGAATATCTTTGCAGCATACGGTATGACTCTAGCGCAATTTATAGATGGTAGGAGGCTTGCTAAATAAATAAACTATTCCAGAGTCACTGGTCCTGGTTCTCTACTCCCAGTGACTAAGCCCCAGTGGCCGAGGATACCTGCACAGTTAGAATTTGGACAAGGCTTACTGTATGGGGTGTCTGCGTAGTCCACCTATAAGGTTTGTATGGATATACAAGATATTTTCTTATTTACGGAGTAGTTGTCTCGCTAGAACTATCCTAACCTCCGAGTCCAGTAGCTAGAAGGAGACTAGTAGTTGCCTCATCTATATATATAATCTATTCTGTATTTTTCATACTTCTTTTCCTTGTCGAGATTCAATACTCCGTACTATAGTAGTAGTACTGTAGAACTGAAAAGGCAGGAGTCGGAAATGCTAAGTCTTGTTCGCTTGTCCTTCACTCGGTTCTTCTCCATGCAATAACCATTTAAATATTTATTTCCGTTCTCATTATTTTGCCTGCATGGCTATTGACTCTTGGATTCTTCTTACCATTGGCCTGAAGCCATCCTTATTAATGTATAGATCCACATTATTTGGCCAGGGTTGCTAGTTAATTCTACAAATATCACTACTCTGTAATGAAACTGCTAATTTACATGGTTTGATTTGTTCTGACGCCAAGGACTTGGCGTCTGCCACGTTCGACCCCCCTCTCAGCATGTTTGTTCCATTAGTTAATAAGAAATCAGTTATCACCGTGGCCAGGCTCTTTATTCTTCCACCCCCAATTGTTCACGACATGCCAGATCCTGCTGAGCTCTTGCCACCCGAGGTTTTCGACCAGGTCCTGCACCTTGTGGAGTCGGCTCCTGACTGGCACCGCCTCGGCCAGGTTGGTCGGCGATGGCACTCGTTCCTGGCCCCGCGACTCTACCGCTCATGGACGTACGATGGTGCCTGTAATGGTTACCACTCCCTCTGGCTGTTCCTCCGGAGGATGCTCCAAAACCCCCATTTGGCCGCGCTGGTCGAGACGGTATGGATTGGTAACTGGGGGGTTAACCTAGATTCTCTCCTGCATCAGGATTTCCACAGTCCCTTGGATGACCAAAAGGATCTGGATCTCATGCAGCAGGCAATTCACTGCGCTTGTCTTGACCACCTTGAGCCCGAGATAATGCAGGGTCTTAGTCAGGGCGATCGCCGACCCTTGATGGCGCTGCTTCTTGCACACTTACCTCGCCTAATTACCATCCATGCCCATGTTCCCTTTGACGATCCTTTCTTGTCAGCAGTCCTGCAACAGACCTTGAATGACCGAGGTAATATTCTAGATAGACTGCAGAATCTGTATATTTTTGGAGAGGTTCCTATATCTGGGAACCCTCTTTCAAAAGGCACGGAGTTAGCCAAGGTAGAGGTCCCCCTGCGGCTCGATCCCATCTGGCCAGTGCTGTACTTGAAAGGCCTTCGTCGGCTATCAATCTATGATATGGAGACAGAAGGACTTACCAGCCTTCTTCAAGAGCATTGGGATCATTATAATCATCTGAAATGTCATGTACAGCACTTGACCTTGAAAACTTATGACAAGTCCTCCTGTATAACAGGAGACCTTCACGCTCTGCTAAACCTTCCAGAGTCCTTGTCCGGCCTTTCATTATATATCTATGATAGAGGCTTATATGTCCCGCAACCTCCGTTCAAGACATCTAATCCCGACATTCACGTCGCGCTCAATAAACACCAAGGCAGTCTGCAATATCTAGATATCTACCGGTCGAGCTTGTCAGGTCTATATAACCTGTGGCCTGAAGGAAAACTAGGATCCCTGAAATCCTTTGGCTGCTTGCAACACCTAGCTATTGCGCTTGAGCATCTCACTGGGGGCGGCCAGGAGGGACCCAATCCTACTCCTGCCCGGCTGAAGGATGTATTGCCTCCAGCATTGACTTCGCTTGCAATTTATGGAAACTGGACAGTTCCTAACCCGGTGGCACAAATTCAAGAAGTTATAGAAGAAAACATATGTCCTAGTCTCCGCTTTCTTATAATTCCCGAGATGGGTGGTTATGGGCCAAGTCGGCTGGAAGGTGGGACGGGTCCGCTGGGATATGAGGCAAACCCACTGGAACCGAGCGAGGAAGCCTTTTTTCGCCAATTACTACAGGATAGGCATATTGATCTCCAAATAATATCTGGTTATTCTGATTCTAATAACACCCCCCACAGCGGCTGCGACATGCCCCAGGGAGGGAGCTGGCCGGTCCCGTGGGGGTTCAAAATGTACAACATGCGGACTACGGGCCAACAGCGCTACCTGGATACCATGCAGAAGCTTTTCCCGCCAGCCAGGAACGCCAATGATTCCGATGAAATTTCCGTAACGGACCATCCCTTCTTCTCGGATGGCCCTGATCAGCACTTTATCCCTTTTACTGACCACACGGGCAAGACCGGCTACATGTACTTTGAGAACCATACCAGCCAACTCCCACCACTCTTCCCCTTTATACTGTACTTCACGCACCCTGACACCGTGCCCGAGGATGTCAACATGGAGGATCTTTTTGACGTCATCACAGAGAACCACAATGCACTTCAACCCCGCCTTGACGTCTACTTCCTGCCGGGGGCCAACGAGTATGACTGCATTGCCCATTACTACGGAGAAATGGCCGCCCGGGGTTTTTACAGGGAGCAAATAAGGCGGTACCGCAAGCGTCGTCGGCGCCAGGGAATACTAGCCCGTCGTCCCCCTTCCCCACCAGGGATGCTGCCGGGAATGGCGGTGGGCTATGACGATAATAATCTGAGCAGAAGTTTCCTTTTCATGTGCAGTGAAAGAGACTGGCAGGATGAGGAGGAGGGGCTTTGGTATGTTAATTTTCCGTCAGAGGCTTGCGAAGAGGACTTGCACCAACCTCCATCAGCCGACGGACAAGAAGAAAATAATAGCCTTGACATCACCAAGGAGCTGTGGGTAGTCAATGATTCTCGCTGGACATCACATGCTATCCAGGAATGGAAGGTCTGGAATAATGCTTCAAACCGGGGGTGGAACAACTGGTGTTAATTAGATCCATCCACGAGGTTCCTTGAACAAGCCACCGCAGACTCTTTTGACACATGTGAATCAACTTCATGCAAAACAATAAACTGGAGAGGAAGACATCTCAAAGATAGTTCAGGAAGTGTTAAAACAAAATCCTGATATGAAGGAACAATTTTCGCCCCCAGAACCAAACACTGACTGCCTTTTTAATTCCTCCTATCACCATACTACCAAGGAAGATAGCTGTGAGAAGTGTGATAAAGAACAATTAATTAAACGACACCCCCGTGATACCATGATTCCTTATGTCCACTATGGGTTGATTGCGTCTGGGAATCAGGTGATAAGACTCAGAAAAAGAGACCATTTAGCACAGCAGCATGGGATTCTCTGCTTTGAGATGGAAGCAGCAGAAATAATGGATGAGGTTCCGACACTCATGATCCGAGGAATATGTGATTATTGCGACTCTCATAAACCGAAACAATGGCAAGGATATGCAGCTTTGGCAGCAGCTACCTATGCAAAATCGCTGTTATCAGTTATTCAACATAAATAGCTAATGTGTCCATTCTGCGAAAAGGAGAGATGGGTAAGAAAAAAGGACATGCACCGTAGACTCCCGTTATAGTCCATTAAGCTATAGATGAGGGAATTCGGTGTTGAAATGCTCTGAAGCAAGGCGCCATCAGCAGACAAAAGAGAGCTCCTTAATTTCCAGTCACTTGATATAACCATATTCCAAGGCAAGCATAGTTAAGCACCCTCGATCGCACGACATCTGGGGCCCGAGAAAAACACACTATACGGTACCATGTTTGCAAAGCGCGAAATGTCTAAGAACGTTCAGATATCTTCCTGGGTCAAAAGGCGTTACACAGAAAGATCGAGCAAAATCACAACGCCCGTCGGCGACGTAAGAGTAGCCTTTTCAGGAAAGCGGCAGGATTCAGCCTGGAGTGCGAATCCGACGTGGTTGTCGCAATTAGGATCCGGAAAACTGGTCAGACGTATATTTTCGATTCATCATCGAAAGAGGAGTGGTTAAAGACACTCCCTAGCTTGGTACGCACCGCAATATTGCGTTTCTATACTATCTAACTCACTTCCTAGATATTTCCTTATCCCTTCTAATCTATCAGACAATTAAGGACATCATACCCCAGCTCGGGCTATGCCACAACTACTTCGGCTTAGTTAGGGAGCTTCAGCCTCCTTAGTCTCCACAAATTGATCAAGATCGGTTACTGTCAATACTCGGGGACGGGCCGGAAACTGGGCGTCAAGGGACTAGCGACTGGATCTCAGCGACCTCCAGTTTGTTGGCATTTAGTTTGTTAGCTATTTATTTCTAGAGTAGATCTAGAGAGATAAAATTCGTATTATTATTAGGCTGCGGTAATACAAAATATAAATATCAACAGATGGCTTAAAATTCTTCAACTCGTGCGGTGAGGTAGATTCGAAGTTGACGTTAGAAGGTTTTTTCCAACATTTTTGTAGTATAAATCTACATGCAGATAAGGAAGCCTCCCCTCAAACCCCGCGTGGATTGAGGGCAACCTTGGACAGATCCGCCCCAATCCGCCCCGAATGCAACTGTAATCTGAATATTAATACCCTGTCAATGGGGCAGAGCTGTGGGGCTATCTCTTCTTAGAAGATAAGTAGTAGGTATTTTATCACCAAGGCGAAATTCAGTCAAGTAACCACTTTCGATGACTGGGCGTTTTTTCTTTTGTGTCCAACCAAGCGACCTAGTCGCACACAACCTTTCATCCCCCGCCATGGCGCACCAGCTCCCCCTTGAGATATGGACACACATTGCTCTATACGTCGAGGATGACAGCTCATCTCTTCCCAAATACGCAAGAGTCTGCCGTCAATGGCAATCGGTGTTCGAGCAACTGATTTACCGCAAGCTCAATGTTCAAAGCGAGGGATCCCAGATGGGAAAAGGGGTTATATCTTTATTCCAGTTCCAGTCCCTCATGTCTGGCTCAACCCAGTACAGACGGGCCTTTGTTCACTGTTTGCATTAAACAATCACCACACCCCACGAGATCCAAAATTATCGGGCCATGAAGCTCGAGAACCAGCGGTACAGTGTGCAGAACCCCGTCAGAGAGCCAATAACCAGGCATTCAGTAACGCTATACGCTCGTTATTTGAGATCTTGGCCTCCTGGGATGAGTATCTTAAGATTACTTTGGCCCTTACTGTGTGCGGGCGGGACAAAACACTGGAACCAGAAACAAAAGAAGTAGAAGATCTGGACCGATGGCAGACTGTTCTTGATGGTGGACAGTGGGTTGTTCCTCCATACCACGCACGCTTCCCGGATGAGGGGCCAGTCATGCCAAGAATCACCTGCATTGACGAGCTGCTATTCAAGGACAACTATTTATTCCAGTGTGTATGGAGTGGGTCCGCATTACAGATCGAAGAGCACTGTGCCACTTTGCGAAGGTTGTACCTGGACTTGATGGAGTTGGTGCGTCCAGACCACGTTAGCTACATGCGGAAACGCCGACAACGTACTGCTACGTTCTCTTTCACGGGCGCATATTCGCTATAGGACTAATAATTATACCAACGGTGGCATCTGCGTTTGCAAACCTTCCGCCGACGCTCAGGTCGTTCGAGCTCATTGGTAACAATGATGAACCTTGGTCAAGTGTTCTTCCAGCCTTGGATCTCCGGTCTGGCAATGTTTTGACGAATTTTCTTCGAACTTGCGCAACCTATCCTTGAATCTTAAAGAGCTAAAGTTGACAATGACCACTGTGGAGATGGACTTCCTTTTCCCATTGAATGAAAGTGGCGCTCCCACACCTGGTGCACTGTCGCTTTACTGGCCGCATCTAGAGTCAATCAGCTTGGATGGACTCCTAACGTACTTACCCTCCGGTATCAGTGCCCCTTTCCTCCCACCCCACTGGCTGAGAGGTCTCACCTAATAACATATGCTATAGGCGAATGGATATTCGATTACGAACGCGACCCTGAAAGTGAGGAAGAGCTCCCAGATCCAGCAACCGGCTTCGCCATCTTCAACACCCGTTTCATGCAAGAGGAATCGGATATTCTCCGCAGCAAAATGCGATTTGAGCACTTTCACCGGCTCTTTATTTCGCTCGGCTATGCAGCACAGCAAATGCCGCGTTTAAAGATGATAAATGTCACCCTGGTTGAGAGGCCCTGCACTGAGCTCGAATTTACCAGTGGTAGTGAGGTAGAAGGCGCTACGTTCAAGTGGCCCACTTTGACAATCGAGTCTGATTCAGGGTATAAACCTGATGGGCGGGTTGCAGCTGCCTGGGGGTTTAGCTTACACGATTTAGAGGTTGAAGATTCAGGACCAGGTAAATTATGGCATCTCATATCCTCCACAGCAACACTGGATCGGTTCCCTTCGCACCAATAGATATAACCAAGGTGTTATCAAATTGTACTCAATAATGTCAATCAATCAATCAATCAAGTTCTATTAACCTAATTTAGCCTAGCTAATGTAAGGGCTGGCTATATAGATACTCTGTAGATAAACAGGAACTTGATACTAGAATATTATAAATTTATTAATAGTGTATAAAGAAAAGCCTAAATAGAAAAAAGTAAAGTTATATATAAAATATAAAATTATTTTTTTTTAATTTAATAAAAATCCTGTATCTATTTTATCTATTTTTTTATTATCTGATTAATCATGCATTTATAATTCTAGATAATTTTTTAGGGTTTTTTAAATTCTTTTATTTAATATTTTTAATATCTAGTCCTGTAGCTTTTAATTATCAGTTATTTATAATCTATTATTTAAGATTTAATAAGATTATTTTGAAAAGATTTTTAATCAAGATTTTATAAAATTAGTTAAAAAAATCTATTTAAATTATAAATTTAATGATAAAGCAGGTCACGTGTAAATATAAAATAATAACTTTATACTTTAATACCTGAGCTTCCAGATTTATTTATATAACTTTATCTAGTATTATTTTATAAAAAATGGCTTATCTTGTACATAGGCCGTGAGATGGAACCGCAAGACTAGGCCTCGAGATCGAACTGCAAGACCCGCGTACCACCCTGCCCCGCCCCTCTGCAGTGTGGTTCCTGGTTATAGAGGTTGGACCCGCGGGGTAGTTTTAAGATATAAAAAACTAACTCTTGAAATTATAATTTAATCTAATAAATTTATAAATAAAATAAATATTTAATATCCTGTAATATACACAAGTTATATAGATTTTATTTATAATTTTTAATATTTTAAATTAGCTCTAGTAATTTATTTTTATTTATATAATAGCTTAATTAAAAATAATATTAATATTATAAATTATATTAATATTCTTAATATTTTAACTTTATTCTATTAAAGTTTAGATATATATAAAATTATTATTCTATTTTAAACACTTGAGAACATGCCTAAATAAATATTATATTAACTAGTTTTTTTCCTGTAAATAATTATTATTAAAAAAAAAATTTTATTAATATTATTTAGATAAATAAACTAATTTATTATAGCATTTACTCTTTTTTTTTCAAGTGCTTGCTTGCTAAAAATTATAAAAAAAAAATTTCCTGGATCTGCTAGGTCTACCAGACCTGATTAATTTACTTGGCCTGCTAGATCTACTAGACCTGATTAGTTTATTTAGCCTGCTTGGCCTGCTAGATCTGCTAGGCCTGATTAGTTTACTTAATCTACTTAACCTGTTAAATCTGCTAGGTCTACTAAATTTGCTATATAATTTAGATTATTAGCAGGTTTTTTTTATTATTACTAATTAAATTAAAATTCTATTCTATCTTTTCTATATTTTTCTGCTTATAATTTATTTATTTCTTTTATATAAAAAAATATTTGTTAATTAGAGTAAGCTATTCTAACTGGATATTAAATTTTATTATATATATAAATATTATCAAGTGGTGAATAGTCTATAATTTTAGTAATTTTTATTAATAGTAATAGATATTCTAGATAAAATTAAATAATCACTCTATACTGGAACCACTAGCTGGTATAGTAAGAATATTTTAAATGATACTTGAAATATTTAAAGAGTTACCTGCATAGTACCTAGTTAAATTAATATTTAAAAAACTTAATAGATATATAAATAAAAATATAAAAAATATAGCTTACTACTTTTAAAATATTTTATAAATTTATCTATAGTAAATTTAAATTTAAAAAATTTAATAAATATTACAAGCATATTAATATTAGATATATTATTTCTTGTTAACTGGATAGTTAAAATAAACTAATTATAATATTTTTAATAAAATTAAATATATATTTTAAGAGACTTTCTATAATATAATACTTAATAAGACTCTTAGTTCTTTCTAGAAAAAAATACTAGCTTATTTTATAATTCTAAAATTATTATAATTATATAAAAATCTCTAGAAATATTATTAATCTATATATAATATTTAGCAAGCTTGTCTCATGTATAATTAAGTGCTAATTTTATTATTTTTTTCTAATTAATTTTTTTTCATGTTAATTAGGCCTGTGTCTTGTTAATATAAGTAAATAAAGTATTATAAATATTAAATATATTATAAATAGTAATATCTGTTATTATTAAGAGAGATAAAATAAATTTAAAAAAAGAATAAATAATTATAAGTAAATAATTAATCTATTTTAATTTATCTTTTTTTATTTTTATATTAACAAGATTAAATATATTATAGAATATATTAAAAATAGACTAAAGCCACTGGGCATATTAAAGTATAAAAAATATTAAATTTTATTAAATTTAAATATCTTGTATAAATATAAGCTTTAACTTTTTAATCTAAAATTTTATAAAGCTCTCATGGTGTTAAAAGCTTTTATTAATATAAACTATAATTTTATAAATCTAGATAAAGTATTTTTATTAGTATATAAAGTAAAATAATTAAAAAAAAACTAGAGTTACTAGACTTTATTAAAAGTCTTAATAATTTTTCTATTATCTTATTAAATTTTAATTTCTTTCTTTACTTATTTAATCTCTTTTTTATTATTTTTTAGATTTATATTTATATAGTCTAGAAGTTTTTTTAAACTAAGCTATATAACATGCGCAATACAGGATATATAAATAACTAGAATATAATTAAAAAGCTCTAGAGACTTAACAGCCTCCTGAAAATTATTAATTAATATATTATTATTAAATATATTATTAATTATAATAGTTAATATTTAATTAGTAATCTTATGTTCTTCAAAAAAATTAAAAAAAATAATACTTAAATAGATCCCTGTATATAAATTATATAGTAACTTAAATCTAAGTAAAATTTTATAATAGTTTTACTTTTAATCAAGAAAATAGCCTGTCACTGCTATAAAACCTTAATAAAAAAATTTAGTAATTTAATATAATAGAAAGCTTTATACTCTCAGGAAGCTTGTAGAGAAGAGTATACTAGTATTATTTTACAAGTTTTTTTTAAATTTTAATAGACTATAAAAGCAGAAAAAATTTTAGGTATTAAAAAAAAAGTTAAGCTATTTTAATAAAAGTATAAAACTCAGGATATTTAATAAAAAAAAATAATAATTATAATATTATAATAAAAATAATTAATTGCTCTATTCATGCTTGATAAATAAATTATAGTTTTTAAAAAATATAAAATATTTAATAAAACATAATAAAAAATATTAATAAATATAATTATTAAAAATAAAAATTCTTTATACTCTAGTTAAGATTAGATACCTGATATCTTGTAATTAAGATACTATCTTATAATAATTAATTTCTTGTATATAGTACTTGTTTATATAATTTATTTCTTGATAACAGTTAGTAGAATAAGCTAAGATATAATCATAATTTTTATATATAACTTTAGAAATCTTATTTTTTAAAACAGTAACTTGATTAAAGTATTTCTAGCATTTTAATTAATATTTAATATTAAAAATATTTTATTTTATTTAACTTTTAATCTCAGTCTATAATTATCATATAAAAAACTTATTATTTATTATCTTTGTTTAAAAAATATAGATTTTCTTTTTTTAGACTAATGTGTTAAAGTATTTCAGGAACTGGATTTAAAAGTGTTAGTTAGGCAGGATTTATATTAATAGTAAAAAAATATATATAATTTTTATCCAGATTAAATAGTTTATTAAAAAGAAATAGTATCTGTTAGACTATCTTTATAAATTAAAAAAAATAGTAATCTAAAAACTGGGATATCTAACTCTAGAATATTTTAATAATTTAAATACTAAATTAGAAAAAAATAAAAAAAAAGAAAAATATACCTAAATATTTAGGGACATGAAAAAAATAAAGAATAAAATTGTTAAGAAATTTATCTCTGGCAAGAATAATTTTACTAAATTAAAAATTTTTATAAAATTATAAGAAATCACATGGAACTGCATGAAAAATATAAAAAATTATAAAAATATATAAGAAAAATATAACAAGCTATAAAAATCTTTTAATATTAATAAAAAAATTACACAGGCTGGGTTTTCAGAGTCTTTTTTAAGATTTGCTAAATCTGCTAGATTAGCTGGATCTATTAAATTAGCTAGATCTGCTAGATTAGCTGGATTATCTAGATAACTATAAATATAATTAAATTAACGCCTGGATAAAATGATAAAAGTAAATAAATATTTATTATTAAAGTTAAATTAAATATTAATATATAGATATATATCTATAACTATAATTTTTATAATAAAAAATATACTTAATAGCAATTAACTTTTAATTAAATAATAAGTTAGATTATAATAAAAAAAGAATAGTTTTAGAGTAAAAGAATATAAATACACTTATATTTTAATATATTTTAAACTAATTAGTTGTGAATTAGAATAGATTAAAAATCTTAAAAAAATTAAAATAAAAATAGTATTTAATAACTATAAATAACAGAAATAAGTTATTAAATTATACATCTAGAAAAAAAACTCTTGATAAAATAATATATTTACAGGTTTTTAAAAATTAAACTATAATTAAATCACATAGACCCGCGAGATAGTACAGTTCTTGAAGTTAATAATTACAGTTCTATAAAAGGTGGTTTATAGTTCAAAAAGTTTAGAACCACGCCACCCCATCTCGAGGCCTACTACAGGGTGCTGTACTAGACAAGTGCACCTATAATTTTTATCATGCACTATACTAGAGCAGCATATAATTTATAGATAGTCTTTTTAAGTGCTGGGTTGCAGTATTCCACAACTTAATGTTCAGTTCTAATACCAACCTAGACGCACGTTGCCTACCATCTCACACCTCTATCACCTTCAAGCGCTGTAGCAAATACAGCGCCTAACAGAAGTCTATTTTAATAATTATTATATAATCAGGATTGAAAATAGCTAAGATAAATACTATAATAAATTAACTTTTAAAAGTATTAAAGCTTTCCTGATATTTTTTTATTTATTTAAATAAGCTTTCTTTTTTTATTAGTTTAATCAAGGACTATATAAGTTATAAAAAGTCAAGAATAAACTTTCTATAGAAGTTTATAAATCTAATAAATTCTTGTATATCTTTAACAGATTTAAAGATTTCTTATTTTTCTATTATATATACTTTTTTTTAAATTTATTTAGATTTCCTTTCTAACATGTATAATAAATTCCAGGTAACAAGTTTTTTTAACTTTAAACTTGTATTTCTTAAGGTTCAAGTATAGTCTGGCTATTTTTAGATTCTTAAATATTTTTTATATATATACCCTGTGTTTCTCTAGCATGCTATTTAAATAAATTAAAATATTATTAATATAAGCTAAACAAAATTAATTAAAATAGTTTTTTAATATCTAATTAATATATTTCTAAAAAATAAAAAAATATTAGCTAGACTAAATAATATAATTATTTACTTATATAGTCTATATCTTATATAAAAGGCTGTTATTTACTCTTGGCCTTTTATAATCTTTAACTTGTAAAATATAGTAATTATATCTAGTTTAGTAAATTATTTAGCTTGTCTAATCTAATTCAGGGTTATATTAATTAGTAAAAGGAAATATTAATTTTTTTTATAATAGTATTTAATATTTAATAATTAAGATAAAAATAAAGCCTATTATCAGGTTTTTATATAAATAAAATAGATACTGCTACAGGAAAGTGACTCATGTAAATAAAATTTTTTTATAATAGATTAATAAATTTTTTTTTAGTATTACTAGTTTTTTTTTAAATATAAAATAAAAAGACCTCCAGGAAATTTCAGAATTTTTTTTTATTATACAAGCTCTATTTTATAATTAATCTCTTCTCTATAGTAAGGGAGAAGCTCTCTAGCCTTTTTAGGCTTAAAAAAATCTTGAAATTCCTTGTAGTATTCTGGCAGGCCTATATAAAGATAATTAGTCTTTTTTAATTAAAATCTTGTTAATATCTACTAAAAATATAGTAAATATTATATTTTTTTTTATAAATCCCTGTATTATTTATACAGATATTTATATAAGATTTAGGATAAGGCATAGTATATTTTATTTTAAAGTCTAGTATTAATTATATATAACTATAGTTTTTTTTTTTAATTTATTATTATTATAGTTAATTTATAGCATCCCTAATATTAGGTCATAGTCTAGTTAGTTAGATAAAATATAAAAACATTTCTTTTTTTTCTTGATAAATTTTAATATTTAATTAAACTTATATAATTTTATCTAGTATTCTAGAGTCTTCTAGTGCCCCCTAATTTTTCTAGATAAAATAAATATAATAAATATTTAATTTTACTATATAAATAATTTACTTATTATTCTATATAATAGACATCTAGTGTCTATTATTGTACACGTTACTATAGTCTGGTTAATAATAAAATATAGAATAAATAATAAAAGTTTTTTTAAAACCTTATACTAATTATAAACAGTATTTAATTAATTTATATTTTAATAATTATTTTTTATTTCCTGTATATAACTTTATATAAAAATTATTTTTTTTTAGATTTTTTTATTACTAGTAAACTCTTCTTCTCTAGCTATAATAGTCACCTGCTGGAAAAACTTAAAAGCTAGATAATTATATTTTTATATTTAGTATTTTTTACTTCTATATTATATACAGGCTTTTTCTTTTTTTCAAGCTTTATAATTTTTTAACTTACTTATATTGCTTTTTTTTAAGTCTTTATATATAATTTAGTAATTTTTTTCTAAAAAGCAGCTATCTAGGCTGCTATAGGCTCTTAGTTTATCTAGTCTTAATAGGTAAAATAAGACTCTATTCTGGCTTAAATATTCTTTTAAACAGGCAGCTAATTCATGTAAGGCCCTTTTTTATCTAGTTTATTTTTTATATATTATAATTTACTTATTATACTTAATTATAATACTTATTATATAAATCTTTTTAAATATCCTGATTATTCTCTATAAAAGTTATTAAATAATAGCTCTATTTAATAGTTTTTTTTATATATTACTCTAGTTAATGCCTCCTGTATCTAGTATAATTTTATTAAATTTATTTAAAAATTTTTCTAGTTCTCTTTTTTTTTATTTTATAATATTAATTCATATAAAAGCTTTTTTTATTTATTAAAATCTTTAAAAGCTTTGTCCAGCATAATGGAGAACTTGTCCTAATATATAAAAGTAAATTAGGCTTATTAAAAAATTAATTAGAGTAGTATTCTCTAACTAGCTTTTTTTTAAAATTAGCTATAAATATAATAAACTTTTTTTTAATTATATAGCAAGTAAAATTAATCACAAATTTTATATAAAGATTTATTTAAAATAAAGAGTAATTTTTAAAATCTTTTCTAGTAAAGAATTCCATGTCTAGATAACATGATTTAGGCTAATTATTATTAATAAAAATAAAAATTATTTATTTAGTTAATAAAGCAGGGATTATATTATATATTATTTGTTAGAATTTCTATACAGCAGCTAACTTAGCTTATAAGTAATAATTTTATTCTCTCTAGAAATAGAACTCAATCTATATTTTCTTTAATTATTAAAAAAGGGTTGCCATGTTATTAATATTTATTTTATAAAAAAAATTTTTTTATTTTTTTTTATAAGTAATTTTTAATATTATAAATAATATAAACTAAACTAGTTTATTTATATTATATATACACAAAGGAATTCCTAAAAGACTATAAAATAAAAAAAATAATTTTAGAGTTTTCCATGTAGTCCTCACCACCTGGGATATTACTTTGTTTATTGAGAATTCTGCTGAGATATAGTTCCAGGTTCATATATAGGAATAGAATCACAATATATATGTTAAAAAAAACTTTTAAAAAAAGAATATATTTTATAAATTTTTAATAATTAAACTATAACTAAACTGTATAGATCCATGAGGTAAGGTAATTGTTAAAATTAATAGCTATAATTTCATAAAAGATAGTTTATAGTTCAAAAAATTTAGAACTGCCCTGCCCTATCTCAAGGCCTACTAGTGGGGCTAGGGCCATGACACCCTTCCATAGAATTTCTATATTAAATATATGATAATAATATATAATAAGACCTATAGCTTCATGAATTGCATTAGGGAGCAGCTTGGTGTTGCTAAGGTTCCTATAATTATCCCCTTGCAGCTTTGGCTATATGCGTGAGTCTACTACACATCATCATCATCATCATCATCATCATCATCAATTAATTAGTCAGCCTTCACAGTGTGGTTACAGGTAAGTCGAGAACACTCCAATACAGTATGCATACTCAGGCCAAAGTCCGCTACAATCCCCATTTAATGCAGGATTTAGGTTGTATAGTATCTGCAGAGAAATACCATATGCCGTTGCCATATCCGCGCAGTAAACACCTATGAGGGTTAGCTGGGGAGAGTCATGCCCTTTGATACAGGGAAACTAATGTAACCTACCATCTTCCTGCAGTGCATAATTGTTACAGGTGCATGGAATGCCCGCCTGAGTTGGACCAGGCGGCACAACTGTTTCAGTTGGACATGTACTCGTGGCGGTTGTTGTAAATGTAGTTGTTGAGATAGTTGATGAGGCTTCAATACAGTATGCATAGCCTTCCCAGAGGCCACTGCAGTCTCCATTTAATGCAGGATTTAAGTTGTACAGGGTATCCAGGGAAATGCCATACATCGCTGCCATGTCCGCGCAGTAGATACCTAATAGAATGAGCATTTGTGACGGTACGCCCGGGCTCTTGAGAAGGGTCAGCAACATACCACTTTCCTGCAAAGCGTATTTTTGACAGGTGCAGGGAATTCCGGTCTGGGTAGGTCCAGGAGGTGTCACAATATTTGTGGGGCAGGCGCTAGTAGTAGAGGTAGAAGTGGTTGTTGGGGTTGGTGTTGCAGAGGGGGCTGGGTAGAAAGTATCATCATACCCATCACCAAAGGTACAGTAAGAAGTATTGAGCCACAGGTTAGAACAATCCTCACCCACACTCGGCTAAACAGATTTGAAAGTCATTATGCTGAAGGAGATAGCCCTCAATTAATATGTAAGTTAACTCACATTCCAAGCGTAAAATGCCTCAAGGGCAATATCAGCATTTTGCAGAATCCCATCACATGTGTCCCCTATAATGGTTTAGCCTCAATGGACTACAAAAAGAAGTGGACAACAGGGAAGACGCACCCTCCTCAGTGGAATACCAATCATAGCAATCATAGGTTGAGTTGGGGGCTGCGTTTACAGGAACGTCCACATAGTACAAGTCCATGTCCTCCTCCTCAATGAATGCTGGTCCTAGCAAAGTGCAGTAGCGAGTATTGTTGGCCAGCGTGCAGTTGTACCAATCAACGGATGGATTCCATTGGGCAAAGTAAATATTGTTTACCTGTTGGGTTAGCCAGTCACATGGAATTTCACCGTATATATTATCAGTGTACTCCTGACAATCCTTCCGGGTTCCATTGGCCAAACGTAGCGTGATGGGAGTGGGGATGGAGGTCCATGGTGTCAAGGTTGCCAATGGTAGATCACTCCAGGCAGTAGGTGTTCCAGTGATCGTTGGTGTCCAGCGCCGGGTTGAGAAGCCTCCTGTGATGGTTGCATATCCTGGGTATGTTTCGATGCTGCCAACTGGGAGGATGCCTAAAACTGTTGTTTAGTCACTGGACGGCTTTTCCTAAGAGGGCTTGAGGGGGCAGACAATAACTATAATCCAGCCACAGGTTTGTACAATTCTTGTCAATATTAGGATTGAGGAAGTAGAAGTCATTAAGTGTGATCCCGTTCGCCATTGCAATAGCCTGGCAGTAGTCACCCTCTGTTGCCTTGTTATTAGTGCTTATTCAGCCCGCAACGATCTACTGAGAGACCAGACACGTTCTGGACTTACCCTTTACCTTATAATATTTACCACATTCCGTGTTGACATCGGGAGCTAGCTGGCTGGGCAGAGGCGCGGCAGTGGTGGCAGTTGCCCCTACAGGATTGGTGATGTAGGGGTTTTCGGTTGATGTGGCATCTCCTGGGAAGCTGACACACACTTGATGGCCAATTAAGACATCAAGATTACTGCACTGCGAGTTTAGAATCTGGTTCCAGGTGCGGAATTGGGTGATCGTGATAGCGTAATTAAACGCAATATCCTGGCAGGTATCGGATGCTGTTATCTCATGAGTCTGGCAATTTCCAATCACGCATAATACGCCCTCTGTTGGAAAGTCTGCACAACCACTTTGCAGCCCATTATCAATAAGAAGACGCCATGTACTGACGTTATTCGCAGCAGCGAAGGTGTCGCATGTATCACCAGGCTGGATGGCAATGTTGCGGCCAGGACAAGGAGTTTCCGTAGCAGGAGGCACATCGGCACTTTGCCATTAGTCAGCGAATACAAAGAAAACATGGGTAGTAAGTATTGCAGAGTGATTGAGTGTTGGAATGTACCTAGTGATTACAACATTCGACGGGGTGGGTAGGTGGAGGGTGGTTATGGCACAGCTGGACGTCCAGTTGGTGAACTGCTCGGCGAAATACTCGTTCCAAAAGTAACCATTACTGATTTTCTCCCGAAATGTTCTTAGAGTGCATTCATTGCACTGATCCAGTCTGGCTATGGACTGGAGCTGTAGGGCGCAGTAATTGCCCGCGCTGTCCCTCAGGCAACGCTGATTATAGTTGGTGATGTAGAAGTCTGGTAGAACAATGGGTAGGTAGACACCTGAGCTACCTTCTATGGTTCCATTGTTTGTGACGTCAAATTCATCACTAGAGCAGGCTGCCTCGACGTCTTGTCGATAAGCTACTAGGGAGCTGTTACACTCCTCTGTGCACATCTCATTCAGAATCTCACTGGTCAGGTTTCCCGTCAGAGTGTACATCGTACTGCCGGTCTCAATGAGTGTACAAGCCACACCCGCAGTCAGCGCGGTGTTGCATTCAGCCGAAAAGGGCAATTCATGGCTGGAGTTGAAGAAATAGACCTGAGCCTGAGAAGACGTTATTACCAGTGCCAACAAAAGTAAAGGAGCAAGTAGGAGCTGTTCGAGCGTTGTTTGATGGTTCGCCATTATTGTTCCTTCACCCTTTGGCCGTGAGATGCAGCCGGGAGCGGGTAGAACGCGACAATAATGTATAATACACGGGAAGATCACCAGAGATAGGAGCCGCCTCCTTTCACTCCAACCCCCGTGGAGATGTGGAATACTGCACACCGGAGCCGAGGACCCAATTCACTCTAAAGTTGAAGGAATGGGTGCGTGATTAAGTGCGACCCCATTTTAGGTGGAGCCATGAAAATGTTGCTCGCTAATCAGGTGGATAGTACTTTTTGAGGGCCCGTTGCCAAGAAACAATTGATATCTCAAAGA
Organism: Aspergillus panamensis; assembly: GCA_027569225.1. Classification (NCBI taxonomy): domain Eukaryota; kingdom Fungi; phylum Ascomycota; class Eurotiomycetes; order Eurotiales; family Aspergillaceae; genus Aspergillus; species Aspergillus panamensis. The sequence goes on along the minus strand of JAPDER010000072.1, from coordinate 33,880 downwards.
CACGCTAAGCGTGTTTCACTCCCAAAATTTCCTGATCCGTTCTCTCTCCTTTTTATTCGCGGTGGATCGGTGAGCCTTGATTAAAACAGTGAGTCGAAAAGGGCTACAACGTAAACATGTTTCAAGACTCAGTCGAATAGCTCACGCTTTGTCAGTTGGGCCATATTTATTTTTATTTAGCTTTATCTGTTGGTTTGTTCTTTTGGTACTAAGCATGTGTGTGCTTGTGAAAATCTTCCTCTAAGAATCGACGGGGTCGAGGCACTTGGCAGTAATGTCGCCTGCGGGGTTCCGGCAGGCTGCAGCCCAATCAGCAACATACCACTAAAAGTACTACCTAGGTAGGAATAAACCACTCGCCCGACCAATCCACGAGTGTGAACTAAACTCCGTATCTCATGCTTGTCATCTTTTGCGTGACTAGTGTGAGAGCGAGAAGGAAGTAATATTAGCGCTCGACAGCCGAGATGACCCATCCTTGAAAGGATCCGGCCCCCTTCACCGTAACATGGGTGACTGCGGCTTGTTCAAGAATAGAAATTGATTGAAGGGATGTCAGTTGCTGAGATTTGAAGAGTGGAAGCCAAACCCCTGTTCTCTAGAGTGGGCCCTGAGTGAAAGGGTGAAAGGACCGGAATAATAAATAGAAGCACAAGAGCTGGGACCAGGGTTCTCAAACTGATCGGTATAAATACCATCTCCTCCTCTGGGCAGGGAGTTGAAGCAGGTACCTAGGTACAGTGTTTGTGAGTTGAGGATGGGGGCTCTGAGGCTCTTCCATTGGCTCTTGCCATCCTTGGTGGTTGCTCTAGGTCATTCCCATGGCGATTTCGCCCATCACCATAATCACCGGTCGGTATCTCGTACTGTTCCCTCGCCAAATCTGCCTGAGACGCATCTCTTCACACGGCAGGCTGATGACTATACCTGTGGTCCCAACCGAGAATGTACCAATAAGGCATGTTGCGGTCCAAACAATGTTTGTGGATATGGTGATCTCTACTGCGGTAAAGGATGTCAATCCAACTGTGATGCTACAGCAGAGTGTGGCCAGGATGCAGCCAAACCAGGACAACTCTGCCCATTGAATATTTGTTGCAGGTAGACTTGTTTTTACTTCTTCTTGCCTCCTTCTACCCATAATATTTGCCGTTAGAAGCAAAGGCAAAGCGGGCTGACGTACTGGTAGTGAATTTGGATTTTGCGGGACAACGGAGGAATTCTGCGGTGAAGGATGCCAATCCAATTGCAACGACCCGGACCACCCATCACCAGGTGTAAATGGGGATGTGCGCAACCGTGTCATCGGTTATTACGAGTCCTGGCGTGCCGAGGGGACAACGTGCGGAATGATGAGACCAGAAGAAATTCCAGTAGAGTATTTGGACCAGGTTAATCTGGCCTTTGTTTACATTGACCCAGTCCACCTGACAATTACTGAGATGGACAAGCCTTCAACAAAGGATCTTTTTTCTCGTGTTGCTGACGTGAAAACGCGTAATCCAAATGTGAAAGTCTGGCTTAGTATTGGAGGGTGGACCTTTAATGACCCAGGAGCTTTTCAATCAGTCTTTACGCTCTTAGCTGCTGATCTTGATAAGGTTGATTTTCTTACAGCGGCCCTTGATTGACTCAGGACATACTTGCTAACTCTGGTCAGGTCGATTTCTTTGCAACTACACTGATTGGATTCATGGATCGATTTGGATTTGATGGAGTGGATCTGGACTGGGAGTACCCGGAGGCAGAAGACCGGGGTGGGAGACCCCAAGATTTCACTAATTTTCCCAAAATGCTTAAAGTCTTGCAACACCGCCTGCAAGGACCTAATCACTACTCTAAAAGATGGGGGCTATCAATTACCCTTCCTACATCTTACTGGTATCTGCGTGGTTTTGATATTAAGGCATTGGAACCATTTGTGGATGAATTTAATTTAATGGCCTATGATCTTCATGGTACTTGGGATGAGCTCAATCCAATTGGGCCAACAGTCCTTGCGCATACAAATTTAACAGAAATTGAGAAGGCCCTTGACCTGTTTTGGAGAAATAACATCAAGGCGAGTAAAATTATCCTAGGTATTGGTGTACGTGCCCCCTTCTATATCTCCTTTTAGTTTCCTGAGACAATCAGGGGATAGCAAGAAGTATCACGGGAACTAACTTAATGTGATCATCAGTTCTATGGCCGAACGTATGAGCTGGTGACCCCCCTTTGTGCGCGGCCGGGCTGTGAATGGAGAGGACCAGGCCCTAAAGGGGAGTGTACAACAACAGCTGGTATCCTCTCATATCGCGAGATTCAAAAGATAATTACAGATAATGATATTGGTCCCACATATGATGAGGATGCTGGGGTCTACTATATTCAGTATGGGGATGGTGGTGCTAATTGGGTCTCCTTTGATGATACAATCTCATTTCAAGCCAAAGTTAACCTAGCTAACCAGTATGGCCTTGGGGGTTTGCTTATCTGGGCGGTGGACCAAGATGATGAGTATCTTGGAGCGCTACAAGGTCTTCTAGGCAGGGATATTCCCCCCACACCACGGTACACGGATGGTTTTGGGGCATTTTCCCTGGATCAATGTTACTTCACTGACTGTGATGAGACGTGTAATCCTGGGGATTTGTTCATGACTAAGGCCAACGCTGATGAAAGTGGCCGTATTTGCCGTAGGAAGAGTGGTTCTGTTCCGCGCTATAGGTCCTGTATGTAAAACCCCCTCCCCCTTTTTTTTCCCCCAGCGGCGCGTGCATGGGCACTACTGTACTCTGGAGGTTGCTGACTAAGTTAAGTTTGCTGCCCAATTTTGAATGCCCCAGACGCATCTACCTGCACCTGGCGTGGAGCTGACAGCTGCCGTGGTCAATGTAATGAGGGTGAAGTCACAATGTTGTTGGACGATATCAGCCATCAATGCGGTACCACAGGCTGGGCCGCTTGGTGCTGTCCAGCAACCAATGGCCAAAAAGCCATTGAAAAGTGTGAATTAGGCCCACCAAATCAGCCGTGTCCTGATGACAAGCCGCAGGAACTGACCTCGGTTGTGGGCTTTGCTGCCTCTGCCATGGAGCTACCCGAGAGGCTTACCCGCAAGTTCTGCTGCCCTTCAAACCCGGTAACTATTTCCAAACTTGCCTTTCGACTTCACATTGTCTCATTGATAATCGTTTTTCTATGGGGATAATGACTGAAAATAGGAATTCAGAAACTGCGCTTGGCATGGAGAAGGGTTCTGGTGTTACAGAAACGTTTGCCCTACCGTGCGTTCCCCGTCTGCTTATTTCCCCCCAGGCGTGAAAAACAGATGATCTAACAACCAATCACAAACTACTCCAGGGGCAAATTGAGTTGTTTGCCCATTCCGGAGAGCATACTGGCCCTCCAGAGATCTCGACCGGATGCTCGTGGTTTCATAAGAAGGCAGCATATTGTTGTGACCCTCCACTGACTGGAGACTCTCCCTTTCTCAACGTGCCGCTGGAGAATCTCTTTCCTGACGCTGATTCCTTCCCTGGGAACTACATGCCAACCTATACAATTGCAATCGACAGCAGTCAAGATGAGCTGGCAGGAGACGTTCCAGGGCGGGACCCGAACAAAGAGCCTTTTGCCTGGATTGTTATGGTTGGGGCGGAGGAAGATGTGCAGAGCTTTGACAAACGGGATGGATCCCATCTGGAGCTCTTCGACTGTCCCACTCCGAAAGAGGACGATCTTGGTGTGCAAAGGGTGCGGGCGCTTTGCATTGGGAGTGACCTTCCTGACAATAACTGTGAGGATGTCCTGCAGGGAGGTGTTGAGGGCACGGTGGTTCGTATGCCAGTAGGTTGTGGCCCGGACCGTTACGTACGAGCCGTGGACTTTAAGCTGTCCTCCAACCATACACTCCCAAGGCAGTTACAGAAACGTTACCCAACTAGTGCACCAATATATGACTTCCACTATGATTACAACTTCCGCAATCTCCGGCGTGATGGAGGTGAAATTTATTTCCGGGCAGACCTATCAACACACCCAGGCTACTGGAATAACATTGTTGCAGCCCCTGTTAAACGATCAGCCAGCACCTGGAGAGATCTAGACCGCCGCTGGCTGGCAGAGGTCAACCCAGCTGCCTGGCTGTCTCACTTTAAGAAGGTCTTTGGAGAGACCCCCGCGGACGCGGAAGGCCAGAAAACGGGACTTCTCAAACATTACGAGTTCAACCAATGTCTGTTTTCAGCCTCTGCAGTTTGTGCTGGCAGCCCTGCATATAATGTCAGCGCGGAGGCAGTGGTCTATGGTGAGATTGATACCACTATGGACTTTGGCATGACCCTTATTGGAACCCTACGCAACTTTGACTTCTCTGAGGCCTTTGCGTCATTCACTCAACATCAACTAGCTGTGAGACTTGGGGCAGGACTGCGAGCCCGTGCAATGCTTCTTTTTGACAGTGGATGGCACCCATTGGGCCCCTTTAATACATTTGGGATGGGAATGAATATTAAAGGTATCTTTACTATAAATCCTTACTTTCAGCTAGATGTCCGGCTTGAAGCGGATGCCTATGTCTCAGCAGAGGCAACAGTTGAGATGACCCTGCATCATGAAGGATTCCGATACTACCTGCCTAGGTCTCTTGGAGGTGATGGCCTAGAGAGCCTAGGAGATTACTCCCTACAAGGCGCACCTGGCCCTATCCACGGGAATGGGGATATTGAAGCCCGCGTTGGTGGTGGTTTGTTATTCCACTTCCGACCTACCATTGGGGTCGATGTCAAGCTACAATTTGCCGGTGAGCAGTACGTGAACACCTCAGTCAAGTTGACCACCGACGCTCAGTTGCGATTTGACATGGCCCTTTCTACCAAATGCCCGAATGGACTTCAACTGGATGTGGCCGGTGGCATCGGGATTGATCTTGCGGTTGAAAATGCTCTCCCCGGATGGACTGACCAATCCACGAATCTTTTCACTTTCGACCAGCGTCAGATTTTCTCCGATTGTGTTCCCTTTGATGTCCTACTACGGCGAGAACTTCAAGACCGTGCTTCGGGGAGTCTCGCACCAGTTCCTGGAATTAGCGCATCGAGCTGTGCAGCTTCAATATCTGGTGTGTCTTGTGGAGATCCAAAGGGCACATGGGACAAGGATCCTGTTTGCGACTTGAGGCTTGACGTGGACTATGGGCAAACAACAAGCGTTCCCCGAGGCTATCATAAGGGACAGGAAATAGAGGAAGTTCAATGTGAAGGTCAATGTCAAGACCCTGGCTCCCCACGTGCGTTGCGCCTCGACAAGCGCGGCCAAAAGGTCCTCCAATATTGCGGTCGTGTCACCGGAACTCCCAAGCCCATAGGCTGGTCGACCACGAAACCAGGAACAATCTTCTTCACCGTACATCCTGAATCACCGGATCTAGTGGCCTTGAAGCCGGATGTGCTTACATACGATGCAGATGACTATTTGGATTGTAACAATTACAAGCTCACCACTATCACGACCCCAACACACCCATCAAAGGCGGAGTTGAATGATGGACGAACCTATGACAGTAAAGACCCTTCACCCAGCATGTATACAGTATTCTCATCATGAGTGTGGCTAATCTTGATGTAACTCTACTACAGCGGAACATATTCTGGAAGGGCAAACAGTGGGTAACCCCTACTTGACTGCCATTGGACACACGTGATCATCACAGAACTTGCTAACCGCCCTTCCTCATTCTTCCCGGTCACAGGTCCAACGGTTCTTCAACACCCTAGGGATTTCGTGGTCCCCGTGGAGCGGTTCCAAGAACGACCACGCTAAATCATTTCCCGATCCCCGAACAGGCAAAGCGACTGCCATCACTTGGTGTGAATATATGAGATTTTGGTGGAACGATGGGAACCCAACCGCGAACAACGCTCTTGGGCACGTCTTTCCAGGGGAAACCCAGTTCGTGGAGGAGTGGGTGTTGTACGAGTCAACGTTGAATTCTCTGGTCAAGCAAAATGTTCGTGATGCTTGTTGATTATCTGGTTTTTCGTAGACTAACAAAGAATGCAGTGGTTCGGGGGCAAAAGGCCTTACCATACAAATACCATTAAAAAAGACATCGACAACCGAAAGTGGAGTCGGGTTGCCAAGACAATCAAACTCCAAATCCTTGCATGGAAATACTACAATTTCGACAATATCGCTAACATTGTTGCCAAACAAGCCAAGCGTGTGGAGGATAAGATTAAAGACCTCGAAACACACGAGATCAACGATAATGCAAGTAATTATTTCTTATTTTCTGTCTGTCTCTTATTATGTTCTTTGCTAACGGAGTGATGGTTTTACGAGTAGATTGGGGATATGGACAACAGATATAACAAAAAGTATCAGGACCAGGGGTTAGCAGATCTGTGGAGGGCTTGGGTGCGGAGCGAACACGCTCGGGTTGAACGGGAAACCAAGTTATGGTTGACAAAATGGGTTAAGGAGGCCTACGACCGCAATCGACCGGAGCCGGCTCAGGGGGAACGACTGGCCCCAGGCCAAGCCATTCAGCTGAATCCGAAGATCGTGGACCTATTCGAGGTTGCATGGCAGGAAGTACAAGCACTGGAGGACTGGGATATTGACTGGGACAGAGATGGAATGGACACTAGTTAGCATATTACAAGAGGCGTCCCCGCGGTTGCTGCCACGGGCTTGTTTGCTTATATGTAGAGTTGCACAATCCGCTCCGCCCCAACCCGCACAGATTAGGGTTTAGATCCTAGATATAGGATCTGCAGCGGGTTCAGGGACCCCAAATAGATTGGTAATTTTGATTTAAACAGGCTAAATACTCACAAAATCACTGATATCTATATAAAACAATTAAATACATAGTATTTAACAATATTGAATATATATTTTAGTGTATTATAAATGTTTTTAATTAAAATATATATTTAAATAAATATGTTTTTTAAAATACAATATAATTATATGTATATATGGTAGTTGTTTGCATTTTATACACTTTTTACTTCACCACTTGCAGGTAATGTTTTCTGCTGTCTTTTTAGACACTTTTCCCTTTCTACTCACTATTTACATACTTGATAATTTTTTCTTTGTCTCTATCTGCTTGGCTATTGTTACAGAAACCTGTTATGAAACTAGTCTCCTGACTGGCTTTCCTAACCCTAGGATCTCCATGAGCTCTATAACTAGTTTAGTATCAGAATAATTTTAACTCTTTTCTAGAGTTATACATGATTATATTTAATTTTAATAAACTCTAATTTATCATGTATTCTTAATTATTCTTAAAACTTTTTTATATTTTAATATAGGCACTTTCAGATAGTAGCTTTTAATAAAATAAGATTATCTATTACTCATGAATTGTTATGAGATGATATAAACTAAATGTTACAAAAATCCAATAACAAGGGTTTAGCACTAACACTAGGCATTACTATAAAGACCTTATAATTAACTAGATAAGCAAGGTAGAATCTTATATCACGTGACTGCTAAGAAAAATAATAGTTAATATAGTAATTAAGAAATAGTTAATTAAATTAACTAACTATATAACTACTATCAAGTTACTATTAAGAAGACTACTTAATAAAAATAGAAAAAATATATAAGAACACTTATTATTATCTATATCTAGTTAATTTTTTATTTCTTTATGTTTAATATCAGATTATTACTTGATTATATTTTTACTAGATTAACTTATTTAAATTATAATCACAGCTATTATTTACAGGCAATAGATAGCTTTATTTTATTAAAAGCTATTATCTAGAAGTGCCTATATCAGGATATAAAAAAGTCTTAAAAATAAAATAAAAATATAAAATAAACTAGAATTTATTAAAATTAAATATAACCATGTATAACTCCAAGAAAGAGTTAAAATTATTCTAATACTAAACTAGTTATATGTCAGATAAGGTCTATCAGTCCTTCCTAGGATTGGAGATCTTAGGGTATTCAGTGATCAAAGAGAAGAGTATAAATGCATGAAAGTAATCTGAAAGGTAGACTAGTTTATATTCTGAAGATAAAGCATGGTAGAACTAACTAAGGTCTGGTAATAACTGTGTTTATATACTTGTGTCCTGTCATAGTGTCTTATACTGCCTGATATGCTGTATTAAATCCCCTAATTTGTGTCCTTATACTAGATAATATAATTATAGTCCTTTAATAGTATAGCATTATATCTATTAATATAACTGGGCAGAGTAACTTAGTTCCATTGGGCTTATCGCGCTAGCTGCAGCGTAGCTGGTTCATTGGCTGATAGCGGCCTGTTTCTCTGACATTATAGAGCTTATAAAGATCCTAAGATTTAAAAAGCTAGTTAGAAGACTAGTTCTATAATAAATTAAATACTAGTTAATACAAGTTAAGTTAGATTAATTTAAAATATTATTATTTATAATAAATAATATGGCACTAGTAAATTTAAATCAGGATAATAATATAGAAAAAATATCTATAATAATATTTACTTCTAATGTGCTAGCTTCACTAACTAATAAAAATTTTATAAAAATAATATTTTAGTTACAAGAGCAGATTACTATTCTTGAGATAGAAAAAAATAAAAAAAATTGCTAAAACCAAAGATCTATTTACTAGAACTGTTGAATGGCACTTGATTTAAACTAAAATATTTTTTTATCTAGATAGATATTTACCTTTATGCCTACCAGGATTAATTTTTAAATAATATTAATAAAATTATTTTTATTTGAACTTATCTAACAGGACTCATATATAAATGGTTTAAATTCTTTTAAAAAGAATAAATAAAAAAAAATAATTCTAATAATAACAAAGACAGGACAGTAGAAGACACTCTAGAAATCTTTAAAAACTATAGTGTTTTTAAAGAATACTTTACTAGTATTTTTGGGGATTTTGACGTGACAAAAAATGTTAATTAATAAATTAAATAATTTTAAATAAATAAAGATAATATTATTTATAACTTTAAATTTTAATAACTTATATCAAGATTAAAATAAAACAATATTGCTTTTATATTACAGTATAAATATAGACTAAATTATAAAGTTTAAGAAAAAATAATTTTTATATTAGAAATAAAAAATATTAAAATTATAATAAAATAGATATTTTATATTTCAGGCAAATTACAAGAACTAAAAAACTAATAGATATATTATAGCATATCATGCTTTAGTAAATAAAATAATAATAAATAATATAAATTATATCAAGCTAATAAAATAAAACCTGTATAATTAAAAAGTCTAGGATATAATAATCTCTATAGACTAAAACTAATAAAACTTAATATAATATTTTTAATAAAAAAAAGAGAACAGTACTGGCAGGAGAAATTGTGCTTTAACTGTAATAAATTAAAATATTAATTAAAAAATTATAAATTAAAGAAAAGCTAGAAAATAAATAAGACTGGATTAAAACAGCTGAAAATAATAAATAAAATAAAAATTTTGAAAGTAATTAAAAGAGAAGATATTAATAACTAAATTTATAAAACTAGTAAACTTGTTATTTTTTATAATTATAATATAATAATAAATAAAAAAGATAAAAATACTAGAGTAGAATAATATTAATAAAAAATAATTTTCACACAAATACTTGCAGAAACCTTGCTTAATTAATAAAAAATATTAAAAAAAAAAATAAATAGGTTCAAAAAAATCATTATCAAGTCAGATTAAGATAAGATATATAGTGACTTTCTAATAATTAACTAGAAATTTAACTCACTTAATAAATAATTTAGTACTTAGATAGAGGGCTTTATACCCAGTAAAGAGGTATCTATTAAAGAAATAAATATTGTAAAAAAATCTTTTAATACTAAAAAATAATATTAATAACAGCAAGCTGAAGATCTTGCACATGATAGAAATAAACTTATTTATTAAATAGATAATATAATTAAAGCACTATAAGAAAAACTGAAAAGATTAACTAAAATTCTTAAATAGCTTTTTAATAAATATCGACATTGGAATTCAGGCTGTTAGAAATTTAAATATAAAAACTAGAAAATATATCTAGAGAGATATAATAAATATTTAATAAAATATCTAATATGCTATCAAGACAATACTAACTATTATAAATAATTTACTTGAATAATTATAATATAATAGAAATATGAAAAGCATGAAAAATACAACTTAAAATATTATAAATATATCTTTATATTAGAAGCCCATATTATAAAAGAATATTATAGATAACTTGCTATAATATAAATATTTATAATATAAAAACATGAAAAGCATTGCATAGTATTAGCTATAATAATTAGATAAAAAATAATAAAGTTATTTATATAAATAATTTAGATACTCATGCATGAAATATTTAAAATATCTAGGATATTAAAACATACATTAAACTAACTGGTATAAAGATAGCTGTATAATATACTATTAAATTAAAAAAAATCATGATTATTTCTCACAAGTATAAAATAAAAAAATATTAATATATAAAAAAATATACCAGATATTAGAAAAAGAATTAACAGTGCTAAAAAAATATATTAATAATTAATTTGAAAAAAAATATTTAATTATTAAAATTATTAGCAGGATATGAAGTACTATTTATACCAAAAAAGAATAAAAGTCTATAATTGTGTGTGGACTACTAATCACTTAATAAAATTATTATTAAAAACTATTATTTACTATCACTAATTCAAGGAATTTAGGACAAAATTAAAGAAGTAAAATAGTTTATTAAACTTGATATTACTAATGCTTATTATTATATAAAAATTTAAAAGAATAAAAAATAAAAAATCATATTCAGGACATAGTATAAATATTATAAATACTTAGTTATGCTATTCAGGCTTACTAATATATCTATAATATTTTAATAATTTATTAATAATATATTAAAAAACACCTGGAAGACTTTATTATTGCTTATTAAATAGTATATTTATTTTCTTTTATAAAAAAAGTAAACATATTTGCCATGTAAAAGCAGTACTAAAAAAATTTTATATTAATAATTTATAATATAAATTAAAGAAATATAAATTCCATGTTCATGAAATGGAATTTCTAGGATATTAAATATTTAAAAAAAATTAAAATTAAGTAAACTAAAGTGCAAGCTATTTAGAATTAGCCTTAATTAAAAAACTTAAAGAAATTATAACAGTTTACAGGATTAATTAACTACTACCAACAATTTATTAAAGGATGTGCCAAAACCATGTTATTATTATTTAAACTACTTGAAGAAAAAATTAAATATAATTAGATTTAAAAATAAAATACAGTATTTAAAAAAATAAAATAAAAAATTACTACTATACTAATTTTAGTGCAGTATAATTCTAATAAAAAAACTATTATAAAAATTAATATATCTAACTATGCACTAGAAACAAGGCTTATTTAACTAGAACTAGATAGAAAACCTAGACTAGTAACTTTCTACTTAAAAAAGTTTACTGGACTAGAGAATAACTATAATATATATAATAAAAAACTACTGGCTATAGTGGTAGTATTCAAGCACTAAAAAGTCTATCTAGAAAAAGTAAAATAAATAGTTACTATAAAGTCTAACTACAAGAACTTGACCTATTTTATAATAATTAAAAAGTTAACCTGAAAGCAGGCAAGATAGTCTAAAATATTATTATAATATAATTTCAAGATTTAACACTATAAAGAAACTGAGAATGGACAGATAAATATATTTAGTTAAAAAGTAGACTATAAAATTAAAAAAAAAATCTATAACTAGTAGTACTTTAATAAAATAAGAATAAAATAATTAAATATAACTCACAAATTCTCGTGATAATAGTTTAAATAATTAAAACTAATATAATTAAAAGAATTAAAATAAAATTAGAAAAAAATAAACTCATGTAAAAGATTTTACAAGTAATAAATAATTATAATATACTAAAATATAAAAATAAAACAATATAAATTAAAGGGCTTGTATACATGTCTAAAACTATAATTAATAAAATTATCAAGATATATTATAACACACCAGTGAAAGAATATTTTAGAATTAATAAAATTATAAAAAAAATTACAAGGAACTATTACTTTTAAAACATGTAAAAAAAAATTAAAAAATATATTAATAATTATAAAATATATCAATAAAACAAGCCAGCAAGACATATACTATATAAAAAACTATAATTACTAGAAATACTAGAGAAACCTTGAGAATAAATAATAGTAGACTTTATTAAATTACTATCTAAAAAAAAATAAATAAAATATACTTATAGTTATAATAGATAGACTCATGAAATATATTTATCTTGTATTAATAAAAATAATTTTTATAGTAATTAAAATAATAAAGTTATTTATTAACAATATTATAATAAATTATAAAGTACTAAAAATAATTATTTTAAATAAAAACAAGCTTTTTATCTTGAAATTTTAGAAATTAGTTACTGATCTAATAGGCATTAATTTAAAAATAATAATAGTCTATTAATTAATATTAAATAAATAAATAGAAAAAATAAATTAAACTATTAAATAATATCTACAGTATTATGTGAACTATATGTAAGATAATTAGATAGAATAATTATTAATAGTATAATTTATATATAATAATACAAAATACATAGTAACAGGGACTTTACTTTTTAAAATTAATTATAGTTATTATGCTAACATGCATGAAAAATCTAGAAAAAAAAAACTAATTTTATAAAAAATTAATTAATATATTAAAAAGCTATAGTACATTTAAATATAATTAGCAAGAGATCTGGAGTTTATCAATCTTAAAATAAAAATTTACTATAATAAACACAGGATAAAAAGACCTACTTTAAAAAAGAGAGAAAAAGTTTTTTTATTTTATTAAAATATTAAAATAAAATAACCTAGCCAGAAACTGGATCACATATAACTTGGATCTTTTATAATTAATAAATAAATAAATAAAACTAGTAAATTATTAACTTAAACTACCTAAATTAATAAAAAGAATATATTCTATATTCCATATCTTTGTCAGATAAGGTCTATCAGTCCTTCCTAGGATTGGAGATCTTAGGGTATTCAGTGATTAAAAGAAAGAGTATAAATGTAATAAAAGTATACTAAAAAATAGACTAGTTTATATTTTAAAGATAAAGTATAATAAGACTAGCTAAGGTGTGATGAAGACTATATTTATATATATTTATTTATTATAGTATCTTATACTGTCTAATATGCCATGTTAAATTCTCTAGTTTAAATTTTTATACTTGATAGTATAACTATAGTCTTTTAGTAGTATAGTATTATATTTTTTAATATAACTAAATAAAGTAACTTATTTTTATTAGGCTTATTATATTTAGCTATAGCATAGCTAATTTATTGGCTATTAGCTATCTAATTCTCTAATAATCCTCTTTCTTTATATTCTTTATTCCTAAAGAAATAAGTATTATACTATTTCCTGGGTGTGTAAAAAGATAACTATCTTTCTTATTTTTTTTAGACCATGTACTAACTTATAATGGCATTAAATTCTAGTATTTAAAAAAAAAACTTAAAATATTTAGTTAAAAAAAGTGATTTTACTATAATTATTTTATATCTTTATTATTTAAATCTTAATAAAGCATATATAAAATCTAAAAATTCAAGTTATTATAAAAAGTATATTTAAAGCTATTGAAAATATATTAATTCTAAACTAACTTTTTTAAATATAAAATAAAAGTATTTAATGCTTGCTTAACAGAAACTTTATTTAAAAAAGTTATAAATTTAAAAGCAGATAAAAAAAGTTATTAACCTGTTCTTATTATCTTCAAAAGCAAGAACAGCTACTTTAATATTATACTGGTGACTTTATTTCTTGTAATTTAAAAAAATAAAGGATCTAGAAAGACTAAAAAAAAAAAGTAAAAATAAAAAAAAAAAAAAAAAAAAAAAAATATAAATATAAAATATTTAGCTATATTATTATTTTTTAATCTTTTTACTGGCCAGGTTGCTGCAGCCTTTTCTTTATTTAATTTTAATTCTTTGATTTTTAATTTTTTATTTTTTAACTAATTTATTGCTGGTATTCCAGAATTTTTTTATAATAGTTAAAATTTTAAATAGATTTCCATATATTGTTTTCCAGTGAGTATTCTATCTATTTAATAAAATAATAAATCTATCTTTTTTCTGACTTTTGGTCCAGAATCTTTTTAATTTTATATTTATTTTTACTATTAGTTACTTTATTATTAATATTTTCTTTGTTTAGTGTTAGTTCAAGTAATAAAATATAAAATATTAGGTAAACTCACATGCTTTTTAATAGTTTTAAGTAGTAGTTATTATTAATAAATTTTTTATTAATTTTAAATAGTCCATATTTCAAGATATTTAGTTTATTACTTGATCTTTTACTTTAAATATTAAAATTTTTATTATCTTTAGTTTTTTATAAAAAATAGACTTTATTCTTTTTTTTTAAAAGTGGCATGTCCTCATGCTTCTTATTATAATAAAATATTATTTTTTTTCAGTCTATTTAATATCTCTAGTAATTGTTTGGTATAAAACTCAAAAATATGCTATTTATATTAAAATATTATTAAATTATTCTTTTACTAGGAGAATTCTCCAGTCTATTCTTAATTATTATCCTAGATTTGCATAGTAAGATATAATACCTGTTATTATATTTTTTATATTATTTATTATATACTATATCATTAATAGTAGTTTAATCCAATTATTCTAATTTTTATTAAGATAGTATTATAGATATTATTTAATTATTTAAATTATTCTTTCTATCTGTTCATTAGTTTGCTAGTAATTAGCAATAAATAGTCTTTATATAACTCTACATGCCTCCATAATTATTTTCTAAAATTATGATATAAATAACTTGTTTTAATCAGATATAATTATCTTTAATAGTCCTGTTTAGATAAATATTTTTTATAGTATCAAGAGTACTAGTTATAGTGTATTAATATTCTTGAATACTGGTTAAATAATTATATATTTAATTAACTTGTTAACAGTTACTAGTGCTTTAGTGTATATAATTCCTGTTACTAGGTCTTTGAATAATAATAATTCTTGAATAAAATCTATTATAATATTTTTTTATAATATTTCTAGTGTTTCTTTAGTGCATATTTTTCTATAAAATTAATATTATAATAATTTATTTTAGTTATAGTTTTTATATTTAGTAATATAGTTAGTAACTTGTTCATGCATTTATAAGAAAAAGTATAGTCTCTAAATTTTTTTAATTATTTATTTAATCTCTTGGTATTCTTTAATTAACAGATTATAATATTATTAAATTACTTTTATTATCATGCCTTGAGATATTATAATTAATATATTTTATAGAAGTATTCTATTTTATTTTTCTTAATATCCTGTATAGAATCTCCAGTTTTATAATTTTTTATCTTTTTACTATTCTTTTCTTATTTTTTGATAAATTTACAATTATTAATTATAATTGCTATTGTAAGCTGTGTGTCTTGATTAAATTATAGATTATTTTTATCTTTTTTTAATATATTTATTTCAGGATTTTTAATATTTATTATATAATCAGGTTTTTAGCTAAACATATCTGCAGCAATATTTTTCTTTCTATTAATATATTTAATTTAAAACTTAAATCTTGATAATTCTTGAGCCTATCTAATTTATTATTTTTTAAGCTCTTTAATTCTTGTGAAGTATATTAGGTTCTTGTAATTTATCTAAATAATTATTTTATATTTTATTTTTTAAAGATAGTGTCTCTATTTTCTAAATCTTTTAATAATTACAAGTACTTCTTAATCATGCATGTTATAGTTTTATTTTACTTATTTTATTTTTTTTAAGTAAAAAATAATAATTATTTATTTTTTATCTTTTTTAATTTATTTAAAAATTAATTTAATTGCTTCTCTAGATATATTAGTCTTTATTAAACTTTATAGCTCAGGGTCAAAAATATTAATAATTAGTTCTTTTATTACTAGTTTCTTGATTTTGTTAAAGGCTTGATCCTGTTTGTTATTCTATATAAAAGATTTATTCTTTTATAGTAGTTTAATTATCAGGATTGCAGTTTAAAAGTAATTTATAAAAAATCTCTAGATATATCCTGTAAGTTCTAGAAATTCTTGTATTTTTTTTAATTTTATTAGTATTAACTATTTAAATATTTCAGTAACTTTTTTCTTGGGAACTCTTAGTTCTTTTATTATAAATATTATTTTTAAGTATTTAACTTTAGTTATATTAAATTTATATTTTTTAATATTTAAACTTAGTTTTACTTTTATAAGTTTTTCCATGACCTTTTTAACATGTGTTCTATATTTTGTCTTTATCTTTAAAAATATAATAATATTATTAAAATAAACAGTAATAAAATTATTCAGGTATTCTTCTAGTATATATGTTATATATCTTGTAAATTTAGTAGATAGTTATTTTAATCTTATTAGTGCTACAATTCATTTATATAGTCTTATATTAATTAAAAATCCTGTTTTTTTAATATTCTCTTTAGCTATAAGAAAGTTAAAATAACTCTATTTAAGATTAAAAATTATTAGGATTTTTGCACTAAGTAGCAGATCTTGTTTTTATTTTATATATAGTGCCTTGTTTATATTATTAATAGTTATTTTATTAATTACTTAATAGTTAATAACTATTTTTATTTTACTATTTTTCTTTAATACAAATATTAAATAATATAAGATTTTTCCTTATTTTTCTTGAATAAATCCTATTTATTTAAATTCTTAGATAAATTTCTTTTCTAATTATAGTTTATCTTGTAATTTTTGTTTTTGCTTAACTTGCAGTAATTTTTTTTTATTTATTAATAATATTTATGCTTGATATTTATCAGGATATTCTAGTAATTAGTAGTAGAATCTTATAAATAACTCCATAAACTTGTAGTATTTTCCTAATAATTACTATAAGATTTCTGCAAGTTCTTTTTTATAGACTTTTTTTAATTTTATTTGTCTTGTTAACTTGTTTAGTTTTTTTTATTATTTTATTATTAGATTAACTTGTTTTATTCTGATATTTATTAGTATTTTATTGTTTTTACTAATTTTTTCTAGGTTCTAATTTTTTTATTATATAATTAGAAATCTTTCTTATATCTTAATTTCTTCAGTTATCCAGTTAATTTTTGGATTATATTATTCTAACTAATTTATCCTGATAACTGTGTTATATAGCTGTTCTTGTACTAGTATAATCTTAAACTTAGTTTTTTTAATATATTATTCTAATATAATAGAAATTATTTTAGTACATATTTCTGGTTCTTGATACATGAGTTTTTTATTAAATCTAAAATTTTTTTTAATTTTCCTGATTAGTTTGTTAATAATCTCATGTTTTTTTATATAGCTAATTCTTATAAACTTATTTAAGGCTCCTAAGTCCAATAAAATCCATGTATTGTGTTTATTAATCTAAGTAATAATAATAATTAAGATCTTGTTACTATTAGCAGCATATAATTATATTTTATTTTAGTAAATATAATAGTATTCTAGAATTTTTTTAAAATATTTATTCTATTAATGTTATTAAAATTAGTTTTTTTAATATAATATATAGTTAGTTACTTTACAGTCTGTTTTTAATATTATACTATAATAAAGATATTTTATCTATATTTTAATATAATTATATTCTGGTTTATCAAGAAAGTAATTATAGTTTAGATATTATAAAATATTTAGAGCTTGTGAATACCAAGAAAAATATTTTTTTTTAAATATATTTAGCATTTATTATTATAGCATAAACTCCAGTTAATTATTTAGTAATTGTTTTTTTTTAATACTAGATAGTAGTAATATAAGCATTTTCTGGTATATCTAATTTGTTCACTGTAAAACTGTATTCTTTATAATATTAATATTTATTAATATTCTTTAGCCAAGTAAATATTAATTTTTTTATGTTCTAGATATTTATAAAATATTTATTCTTAATATTTTTTATATTTTATAATATAAGTTTATTATATTTATTATAATTTTTTCTAACAGGCTGTAAAAGCTAGTATATAGATGCAGGATTTATTTTCTTTTTATAATTAGATTTTATAATTTTTTTTGATTTAGATTTTATAATCCAAGTACTAATCTATTATTATTTTTTTAGTATCTTAAAATACTAGTTAGTATTATACTTTTTTAACTAGACCAGAGATCTTATCATGTGTTTTATTATAATCTTTCTATTTAGTGGGACTTTTATTATAATATAACTACTTATTATTTTTAATTAATTCTAATCTCTCTATTAGGTTTATAGAACATCTCCTATATTTAATTAATCTAAGTTTTTTGTTAAATACTTCTTAAAATATTTTATTATTATTATTTGGGTCATGTACTTGCAGGGTAAGATCTAATATATTTTTAGTATTTTTAATATTCTTGTTCCAGTCTCCTATACTACTAATTATATTATCTTTATCTATATAGTTACTTGCAATATTTTCAGGTATTTATTTTTATTATAATAATTTTTTTTATTTTATATAAATTAATTAATATTATCTTTATTTCTTGTTACTACCTTATCAGGGTTATTCCTGGATTATTTTTTATTTTTTAATTTATTATATTCTTGCTTAAGTGCTTTTTTCATGATAGTGATTATTAAAAAAAATAATATATATATATAAATTCTAGATAGCTAGTCCAGAATTATTTAGTTTTAATTAATAATATCTTATAATATATCCTGGTTTTCTATACTTGTAATATTTTTTATTAAACTTTTTTTTTTACTATTATTATTGCTCTGGTTTTGACTCTGGCTAATAGTAGTATTTAGTTATATTTTAATATCTTTATCTTAATTTTTCAGATATTTCTTATTTTCTTGTTTATTTTTGATCTAGTTTTATTATTATTTTTTATAATATTATTTAATAAGGCAGTTCTCTATTCCAGATATAGTATTAACTATTTTATCTAGAGTTTTAGGTTTCTTGGGCATGTACATCATTGTGTTTTTAATTTTAAGCTTGAGAATCTAATAATATTAAGATTTTAAAACTTTATTTTCTCAATTAAAATTTAATATGATTTAGTAAAATTTTAATATAAATTCTTTAATATTTATTTTATATCCTTGACATAGGGTGTATATTTATTATTTAGTGATTTTTTTAGTCTCAGGATCTCTAAAGGCTTTGGTAATTTGCTTCTTAAAGTTTTTATAATTATTAAAGATTTTATCTATTTTTTTTATCTTTTTTTTCTTTTATTTTCCTGATAATCTCTTATATGGGATTTAAACTAGTTAAATGCTGCTTTTTTAAGATAGGTTCTTGTAAATATAATTTTATTTATTTTATTTATACTTTTAAAATTATTAATATAAATATACATGTTTATAAAAGTTAGATATTTTTTAATAATAAAATATTTATCTTTAAATTTTTCAGCTTTATTTACTTTAATTTCCTTAAATTTCTATATTTAATTAACTTGGCTAAGCAGATAATTAACAGTATTTTTAAGCTGGTTAATTTTCTTGGAGTTGATTAGTTCTTTATCTTTACTTGTAAAGGCAGTAATTACCTTAATAGTGAGTTTAGTATTATTTTTTATATTAATAGTAGATATTGCACTTTTTTTTAACCTTTAAGTATTTTATTATTAGATAAGGTTTATTAATCCTTTCTAGGATTAAAGATCTTAGGGTATTTAGTAATTAAAAGAAAGAGTATAAATATAATAAAAATATACTAAAAAATAAATTAGTTTATATTCTAAAAATAAAGCATAGTAAGACTAGCTAAGATATAATAAAAACTATATTTATATATATCTATTTATTATAGTATTTTATGCTGTCTGATATACCATGTTAAATTCTTTAATTTAAGTTTTTATACTTGATAATATAACTATAGTTTTTTAGTAGTGTAGTATTATATCCTTTAATATGATTAGGTGGAGTAACTTATTTCTATTAGGCTTATTGCACTTAGCTGCAGCATAGCTAATTCATTGGCTGTTAGCTGCCTGATTCTCTGACAATCTTATTATTGGAGCCAGCACTAGAAAATGCTAGACTTGTTAAAAATATTAAAATTAAAAAATTAAATAAAAAAAATATAAAGTTAAAAAAATCCTAAAACACTAACAAGTCAATAAATGCACTAAATATCTAGTTAAATAAAAAAAATATAATATTTTAAAAAATATATAAAAATTAACAGAGAATCTCATGGGTTGCTCAAAAAAGATATAATTATATTACTAGTATCTAAATTAATAAAGAACCAGAAAAATAAAAATAGATTTTTAATTTTCTTTATTATTTTATTAAAATTAACAGGATTATCAGCAGTAGCAGCCAAAGACTGAATCCAATCACTGTCTAAAGTTAAAATAACTTGAGAATTATTATTATCAAGAATTTTTAATAATTCTGCATCATGTTCAGATATTTTAAAATTTTTTTATTTTAAGAATTTTTATTATTTCTATAATCACCACTAATGGGCCATTGCCTCTTGATATTATTTTTATTTATTTAGTAACTATTTATAAAAAACAGCTAGATAATCTTGTAATTTATCTAACTCTAGTTTTAATAAATTTAAGTTGCTTTTTATTTTATTAATATTTATAAATAATTTTAAATTAGCATGCTATAATAGATCCTATTTCCTACTCATGTAAAAATTATAATAATATAAATAATTATAATAAATGCATGCAGTATACTTGAAATAGCAATAAATGTGATTTATAATATACTTTAAACTAAAAAAAAACAATATTTGCAAGAGATTAAAAAAAACTGTTATTAATAATATAAACTGCTTGACAAGAATAACTACTTTTAGAATTAAGAAATTTCTTAAAGATATTTTTAAAAAAATTATTAGTATAATATTTTAATATAATAAAATAGCAGGATTTACAGGAGAAAAAAAAAACTATAGCTATAAAAAAATATCTACTTATATTCTTTGAAAACAAAAAAAAAAAAGAGATATAATATTATAAAAACCTAATAACAAGAGTTTAGCACCAACACTAGATATCACTATAAAGATCTTATAATTAACTAGACAAGCAAGGCAGAATCTTATATTACATGACTGCTAAGAAGAATAGTAATTAATATAATAATTAAAAAATAATTAATTAAATTAACTAACTATATAACTACTACCAAGTTACTATTAAAAAATTATTTAATAAAAATAGAAGAAATATATAAAAATACTTATTATTATTTATATTTAATTAATTTTTTAGTTTTTTATGTTTAATATCAGATTATTATTTAATTATATTTTTACTAGATTAACTTGTTTAAAATATAATTACAGCTATTATCTACAGGTAATAGATAGTCTTACTTTATTAAAAACTATTATCTAAAAGTGCCTATATCAGGATATAAAAAAGTTTTAAAAATAAAATAAAGATATATAATAAACCAGGATCTATTAAAATTAAATATAATCATGTATAACTTTAAAAAAAAGTTAAAATTATTCTAATATTAAACTAGTTATAGAGCTCACAGAGATCCTAGGGTTTGGAAAGCCAGTCAGGAGACCAGTTCCATAACAAGAATACTCACTAGAAAATAATATATGGAAACCTATTTAAAATCTTAACTATTATAAAAAGATTTTGGAATACCAGTAATAAATTAATTAAAAAATAAAAAATTAGAAACTAAAAAATCAAAATTAGGTAAAGAAAAGGCTGCAGTAACCTGGCTAGTAAAAAGATTAAAAAATAATAATATAGTTAAATACTCCATGTTTATCTTTTTTTCTTTTTTTTTTTTTTATTTTCACTTTTTTTTTTCTAATTTTTCCAGATTCTTAATTTCTTTTATATCACAAGTAATAAAATTGCCAGCCTATTTCTAAAGAAGTTTTCACTGCTTATATAAATAATAAATTTTAAATAAAATAAGCTTCATCTCTTTCTCTGTCTTATTCTTATCACTCTAAAATTTAGACTACACTAACACTAAATAATTTTATACTATATTTAAAAAAACTTTTATTTTAATATATTTTTAATTACCCACATAAATACACTTACTATAATAATTTAAATTTTTTAATTTAATACAAGAATAACTAGTTTTCTTGTAAAATATACATGGAAGTGCCATAATAAAACTATTTACTTTAATTTTTTTAAAAAACTTATTTTTCTAAATATTAGACTTAAATACTATAACAATTAGCATATAGTCTTAGAAATAATAATAAAGAAAAATAGTTATCTTTATATATATCCAGAAAATAGCATAATACTTATTTCTTTGAGGACAAAGAAGATAAAGAAAAAAATTATTAGAGAATTAGATAGCTATTAGCTAATAAATTAGCTATGCCACAGTCAGCATGATATAACTATAACTATAAAATATTCTAATTAATTATAGTAATATAATTATATTAATATAATATTAAAAAAATATAGTTATAGTAGATATAGCAAAATAATACAAATAATATAAAAAGAATATAACTAATATAGTAAAGTAATATAATAGCTATAACAGGATATAAATATATAAATATAGTCTTTACTAGATATTAATTAGTTCTACTATGCTTTATCTTTAAAATATAAACTAATCTATTTTTTAATATACTTTTATTGCATTTACACTCTTTCTTTTGATCACTGAATACCCTAAGATCTCCAATCCTAGGAAGGACTGATAGACCTTATCTGACATAACCACTATCAAGAAATAAGTTATATAAACAAGTACTATATATAAAAAGTTAATTATTACAAGATAGCACCTTAATCATGAGATATCAGGCATCTAATCTTAACTAGAGTATAAAGAACTATTATTTTTAATAATTATATTTACTAATATTTTTTATTATATTCAATTAAATATCTAATACTCTCTAAAAACTATAATTTATCTATTAAGTATAAATAAAGTAATTAATTACCTTTATTATAGTATTATAATTATCATTTTTTCTTGTTAAATATTTTAAGTTTTATATTTTTATTAAAATGGCCTGACTTGCTCCTTTAATACCTGAAATTTTTTCTATTTTTATAGTTTACTAAAATTTAAAAAAACTTATAAAATAATACCAGTATACTCTTCTCTACAAGCTTCCTGAGAGTGCAAAGCTTTCTATTATATTAAATTACTGGACTTCTTCTTTTTATCAAGGTTTTATAGTAATAACAGGCTACTTTTTTAATCAAGAGTAAAATTATTATAAAATTTTATTTAGATTTAAGTCACTATATAATTTATATACAGGGGCCTATTTAAGTATTATTTTTTTAATCTTTTTAAAAAGTATAAGATTGCTAATCAGGTGTTAAGCATTATAATTAATAATATATTTAATAATAATATATTAATTAATAGTCTTTAAAAGGCTATTAAATCTCTAGAGCTCTTTAATTATATTCTAGTTATTTATATTTTCTGTATTGTGCATGTTATACAGCTTAGTTTAAAAGAATTTCTAGACTAGATAGATGCAAACTTAAAAAATAATAAAAAAAAATTAAATAAATAAAAAAAGAGATTAAGATCTAACAAGATAATAGAAAAATTGTTAAGATCTTTAATAAGATCTAGTAATTCTAGTTTTTTTTTAACTATTTTATTTTATATACTAATAAAAATACTCTATCTAGATTTATAAAATTATAGTTTATATTAATAAAAGCTCTTAACACTATAAAAGCTTTATAAAACTTTAATTTAAAAGCCAAAGCTTATGTCTATATAAAATGTTTAAATCTAATAAAATTTAATATTTTTTATACTCTAACATGCCCAGTGGCTTCAGCTTATTTTTAATATATTTTATAATATATTTAATCTTGTTAATATAAAAATAAAAAAAATAAATAAAAACAGGTTAATTATTTACTGGTAATTATTTATTCTTTCTTTAAATTTATTTTATCTCTTTTAGCAACAACAGATATTACTATTTATAATATATTTAATATTTATAATACTTTATTTACTTATATTAATAAGGCACAGGCTTAATTAGCATGAAAAAAATTAATTAAAAAAAAATAATAAAATTAGTACTTAATCATGTATAAAATAAGCTTGCTAAATATTATATATAAATTAATAATATTTTTAAAGATTTTTATATAATTATAATAATTCTAGAATTATAAAATAAGCTAGTATTCTTTTTTAAAAAAAACTAGAAGTCTTACTAGGCACCATGCTATAAAAATCTCTTAAAATATATATTTAATTTTATCAGGAATATTATAACTAGTTTACTTTAACTATCTAGTTAACAAGAAATAATATATTTAAGATTAATATGCTTGTGGTATCTATTAAATTTCTTAAGTTTAAATTAATTATAGATATATTTATAAAATATCTTGAAAATAGTAAACTATACTTTTTATATTTTTATTTATATATCTATTTAATTTTTTAAATACTAACTTAACTAGATACTGTGCAGGTAATTCCTCAAGTGTACTAAAAAAGATATAAAAAAATATCTAATTCTAGTAAGTATTACTTAAGATATTTTCACTATAATAGCTAGTAATATTAATGTAAAGTGATTATTTAACTCTACCTGGAATATTTATTATTATTAATAAAAATTATTAAAATTACAGACTATTTAGAACTTAATAATATTTATATATATAACAAAGTTTAATATCTAGTTAGAATAGCTTGCTTTAATTAATAAATATTTTTTTATATAAAAAAATAAATAAATTATAAATAAAAGAATATAGAAGAGATAGAACAGGATTTTAATTTAATTAATAATAATAAAAAAAATCTACTAATAATCTAAACTATATAGTAAATCTAGTAAATCTAGCAGATCTAACAGGTTAAACAAGTTAAATAAATTAATCAGGCCCAGCAGATCTAGCAGGCCAAGCAGACTAATCAGGTTTAGTAGACCTGGTAGAACCAGAAAACTCTCTTTTTTATAACTTTTAGTAAGCAAGCACTTAAAAAGAGAAGAGTGAATACTATAATAAATTAATTTATTTATTTAAATAATATTAAAAAAACTCTTTTCCTGATAATAATTACTTATAAAAGAAAAGCTAGTTAGTATAATATTTATTTAGGCGTGTTTCCAAGTATTTAAAATAAAATAATAATTTTATATATATTTAAACTTTAATAAAATAAAGTTAAAATATTAAGAATATTAATATAATCTATAATATTAATATTATTTTTAATTAAACTATTATATAAATAAAAATAAATTACTAGAGCTAATTTAAAATACTAAAAATTATAAATAAAATCTATATAACTTATATATATTATAAAATATTAAATATTTATTTTATTTATAGACCTGCCAGGTTAAATTATAACTTTAAAAATTAGTTTTTTATATCTTAAAACTATCCTGCAGGTCTAACCTCTACAACCAGGAATCACACTGCAGAGGGGCAGGGCAGGGTGGTACGCGGGTCTTGTGGTTCGATCTCGAGGCCTAATTCAGGGTGGATTTGTGGTGTGGATTGTGCAACTCTATTTATATATAACTAATATATTCTAAATCAGTATTTTAAACTAGAATAAACTATACTATATTAAATTTATATATAACTAATTAAAATTTAGTTTTGGAGAGAATTTCCATAAAAAAGCAAAATATTACACAAGTATCTAGTAGTTTAACCCCCATTATCAAGCATATCTAGGGTGGGTTATTTCCTGAAAGCAATAATAGTCTGTACACATCAAGTAAATGCTATATATATAGTAGTACCTTCCTCTTATAGAATAGAATACAGATATTTTCAGTTGTATTAAACTGACTCGCGCCAAGCAAAAGATACCTGGGATGCAACAGGATGATAGCACTCACTCTGGATGCCTTTATCCACAACATGCATATCTTCTAAATGGAAGCCCCAGGAACCCGCAACCCTTTGGTCCGGCTGATAAGCCAAGGTTGATTCCCATCTTAGATTGACTGGTGTCGCGGAACCACCATCAATGCTGCATTTGAATCCGAGCTGCCGACCGTCCATGATGGAAAATCTCATGGTTGTTAGACACGGCATTCGCTGGGCAGCATACCCCAAGGAAATAAACAGCTGGTGGAATGCCTCAGCAACAATGACATCGCGCGGGATGTCACAGCCCTCACGCATCCACTGGGTTTCGAAGACCTCAGGCCCTGCGGTCTCAGGGTTGCGAACAGTCGCCCCATCCCAATGTTCTGGTTTAAACTTGAAGAGCCATTCGCCTACTAGTAGTTAGCGTTGCTCCAGTGTTCGCGATGTTTACAGTTCCTATTCTTAAGGAGAAAAAGGAAAGTCTCCTACCGGAAGGGAGGAATTTGGGGACGCCATCTAAAATCACGGTCCTGAGATTCGACCAGTAAAGAGATATGCTATCAGCGGCCGGCTGCCCATTTTCGTTCAGTGGGAATAAGAAGTCCAGGGGCAGGGCCATTCCCGTGAGCTCTAGTTCTTCCAAACTAGTGCTCAAGGTCCGAAGATTTGTAGCCAAGATATCGTTGTCGCGAGAGATAATATTCAAGGCGGCAAGAGGATTGTGCCACGGGCCATCGGGGTCAGCGACGCATTGGAATACTTTGACAGGTGCTGGGAGCTTCAGAAGCCCCTCCGCGAATGCTGAGCGGGAAATATTAGTAATAATCACAGGGGGAAGGGCTCCGCGTTGGATAGTAAGTTACCTTGTCGTCGTTCCCGGAGGTAGCTGATATGGTCAGGACGGACCACCTCATCCAGGTTCAAGTACACCTGTTGCAGTGTCACACAGTGCTCAGCAATTTGCAGTGCTGCTCCGGCCCAAACCCGGTCAGTTGGGTTCCCATCCGGAAAGATTAGATGATTAATACAAGTTACGTTAGGTAACATGGAAGCGTCATCATTGGGGAATCGAGAGCGATAGGGGCGCACAACCACCTGTTCACCATCACCATCTGGAACAGTCTGCCAGTCATACGCGTCTTCACATTCCTCGGTCTGCGGTTCCAGCTCCTGCTCATGACCTAGTACTGTGACTTCCAGGATAACACGGTGATAGGAACCGTCCCAGGTACTCAGGATCTCAAAGAGGCCCTTCATGGCTTCGCTGAAAGCCTCATTATTAGCCGCACGAGTTGGGTTTTGTTCGCGGTAATCTGCGCCCTCAACTTTCATGCTGCAATAATCCTCCAGCTGATACGGGACAATGACTTTATACTCCACTTCCCGGATAAAGGCCCTTCGTACACTACCTTTACCTGAGGTGAGGCACTTCAGTTGGCTAAGAGATATTGATCTGCTTGCAGCCTCGTCGAAGTCATCACTGTACACACATAGCTTCCGGTAAAGCAGTCGCTCAAACGCACTTTGCCATTGGCGACAGACCCGTGCATACTGGGGCAGGGGCGCAGGGTCATCCATTAGATAATGGGCAACCTTTTCCAATAGCTCTAGGGGCAATTTGTGTGCCATGCTTCCTGTAATGCGGTGTTTTGCAGGTTTCATCTGTTAAGGGATGTGGTGTAGTGCTGTGGGGGCGGGGCGCGGTGCCAGGTTGTCGCTTGGTTAGGTCCAAAACTTTGGTCTGTTGACCTCACATGACCAGTTTTGAGACGTGGTCTGGTGATTGGAATTTGGGTTAGCTCAGGTGTTATGACCTTAAAAGGATGTGCCAAGACAAGGGTCTGACACACCTCAGCTAATTAACCAACAATGCTATAACTAGAGATAATATTTTATTTGGTTATCTTTTAGGAAAACAAGAAAAGGGGTTTTCAGGTTAAAACTAGGCCTCAAGATGGAACCACAAGACCCACGTACCACCCTGCCCCGCCCCTTTGCAGTGTGGTTCTTGATTAGGCCTCGAGATCGAACCGCAAGACCCGCGTACCTAGGCCTCGAGATGGGGCGGGGCAGTTCTAAACTTTTTGAACCATGAACCACCTCTCATAGAACTGCAATTATTGACCTTAAGAACTATATTATCTCGCGAGTCTATAGAGTTTATGTTAGGAGCGCTTACCAGCTACTATATAAAACTACACCCATAGGCCCTACAGGGCGCTGTACGAGACAAGCGCACTAATAGTTTCTACCATATGCTGTACTAGAGCAGCACATGATCTATAAATAGTCTTTTTAAGCACTAGATTACAGTATTCAGTAATCTAGTATTTAGTTCTAATATTAATCTAGATATATATTATCTATTATTTTACATTTTTATTATTTTCAAGCACTGTAGCAAATACAGTGCCTAATAGTTTTAAATACTTTATTAACTAATAAAAATCTGTTATAATAAAAAAGCAAGCTTAATCTTAAAAAAATCAAGATATTTAAGCAACCGCCCCTAAATCTCTAAATTTAATAAAAAAATATGTTACTAGAGAGTACAGTTAACAAAATAAATAAAAATAAACCAGAATTTCTAAATATAATAATAAAAATATTAATATAAAAATCTGTCAGATAAGGCCCGCCAATCCTTCTTAAGGGTCTAAGAGGATTAATAGATCTTAAGGATATTTTGTTAACAAGTGTAAAAGAAGAAAGTATAAAATGCATAATAGTAACTGGATAGTCTGAAAGATAGGCTATTTTAATTACTAAAAATTTAATATAGTAGAGCTATTCTCTATTATAGAATAATAACTGTATTTATATACATGTATTTATTATAGCTGTTATAGTCAAGAGCTGTGTTCCTATATTTCTTTATTATAGCTATTATAGCCCTAAGCTCTGCTGGCTATGCTAGTAATTTTTAGTATTATAATATTATAGTTATATTACTATATTTAGCTAGAATATTTTATATCTATAATTATATCATGCTATCTGCAGCATAGCTAATTTATTAGCTGATAGCTGCCTGATTCTCTAATAATTCCCTTTTTTAATATTTTTTATTCTCAAAGAAATAAATATCAAGCTATTTTTTTATCTAATATTAAAGTAATTATTTTTTTTTTGTTCTCCTGGCAGCTTATACACTAACCTGTTATAATATTAAAGGCTAGTATAAACAAAAATTAATTAAATCAGTATTTAAAAAATAACAGTTTTATTATAATTATTTCTTGCATCTGATGCAGTTATCTGAATAAATTATATATTAAAATTAATAATTCTGGTTAATATAGCAAGTGTGTTTAATTAAGTTGTAAATATGTTAAAGATTAATAATCTTTTTTAGATAGTAAATGATATTATTTAATTAATACTTAAAATAAAATTTAAGATCAGGAATAAAAAGTTCATGCAATAATAGTAAAGACTATAATAAAATTAAATTATTTTTAGAAACAGGATAATTTATTACAGAAACATGCTAGCAACTTTATTATTTGTGATATAAAAAAAATTAAAAAATTAAAAAAACTAGAAAAAAAAAAGCAGAAATAAAAAGAAATTAAGACAGATAATCAAAGATTATTGGATTTATTAATCAGTAATAACAGTAATTAGCTGGCCTTTGCAGTTTCAGCACCTGGGGCTTTTTCTTTAAAGTTTATTTTTAACTAATTTTTTAATAAAATTTCTGAATCTTTTCAGGGTAATTTAAATACTATATAGATTTCTATAAGTTTTTTTCATGTAAGTATTTTTTCTATTTAATTAAATAGTAAATCTATCTATTTATTAATTGTCAGTTCAGGACTTCTTTAACTTTGTATTTCTTATTATTAGCATTATTATTAATATCTATTTTATTTTTAGCATTTTCTTTATTTTTCATGGGTTTGAGTAGTAAAATATAGAATATTAGATATATTTTTATTTTTGTTAATAGTCTCAAGTGATAGTTATTATTATCAAGCTTTTTTTTAATTTTAAACAGTCTAAATTTAATAGCATCAAGTTTATTATTTAGTTACTTGCTTTAAATATTAAATTTATTTTATCTTATAATTTATTATAGTAAATAAACTCTCTCTTCCTTTTTTAAAGCAGGCGTGTTTTTATATTTCTTGTTATAGTAAAACTTTATTTTTTCCTCTGCCTATTTAATATCTTTTAATATTATTTTATGCAAGACAGACAGGTTAGTAGTCTGTAATAATATTTTTTCTAATTTTTTTTACAGTGGCAGTGTTTTCTAGTGTAGCTTCAGGTATTATCCTAGATTTATAAAATATAACACTTGTTTTATTATTGCATTTTATATATTATTTATAGTGAATTAAGCTAGTAGTAGCAGCTTTATCCAATTCTCTTAGTTCTAGTCCAGGTAATGTCTCAAGTATTATTTAACTGTTTGGGTTATTTTTTCTATTTGTCTGTCTATTTATTAATAGTAAATAATAAATAGTTTTTATTTAACTTCACTAACAGCTAAGTCCTCTACTATTAATCACCCCCTTCACTATGGCTCTGCCACATTCCCCTGCCAAAACCACTCTGCCCCCAGCATTTTTTTTTTTTAGAGTCTCTAGCTGCAGCTGGAATTCTTTTACAAGAAATTTTTTTTTTTTTTTTATTTTATCTTTTTTTAAAAATCTAGATTTATTTTATTTCCTATTATATTTATACTAGTCCCTATTAATTAGTTAATCTTCTCTTAAAATCTTTATCCCCCCCCTGGTTTACTATATTTACTAAAATAGTTTTATTTTTTATTATATCTAGCAAGTGCATTTACTAATCCCTGTACTGGATATTTTCTTTTATTAATATATTTATTAATTCTTATGTTAGATTTTTTTTTCTATAAGGGCCTGCTTTATCCCTGCCCGCGTGATTTCTTATATTTTAGATAAATTAACCCAGCCTATTTTATAATTATCTATTTCTTTCTAATAAATCTAAATTTTTTTTCCTGGCTAATTCTCTCACTACTCCTGATAATCTTTATCAAGATCCTGTAATTAAATTTATTTCTTTAAAATTAATCTAGTCTTTTCTAGTAATCTAGGGATTTCCCTGGCAGTGATCCTGTAATTAACTAGTTTTTATTAATTCCTGCCTGGGTTTTTATCTATAAATAATAAAAAAGATTTCTACAGGATTTTTAGTTTTTCTAATTATAATAACTATAGACTGGCCAGATTAAAAAAAATTAATCCAGATTTATTAATTTAGAATACTAGCAGGAGAAAAGCTAAATTTTTTTTTTTAATTATTTATAAAAAAAAATTTAAAAAAAAATAAAATCTATTTACCATGCTCTCCAGGAAGGAATTACTGAGATTATTTTTAATCTATTTTAATTTTTTTTTTTTTTTTATCCTGGGATTTATCATGAATTTTTTTTTCTATTTTTACTAGTATTTTTTTACTTATAATACCCTGATCTGTCAGGTGTGTGAGATAGCTATTTTTTATTAAATATAATACTATTACCTGCAGGATATTTACTAGATTTATAACTAGAAAAACTGTTAGTATTAGATACTAGTTATGATATTTTTTCTAAAAGTCTAGTCTTAGAAAAATTATTAAAATTTTTCTTCTAAGCCTGTTATAAGTCTGGTAATCCTAAAATTATTTATAATAATAATCTAGAGCTATAATTATTATAAAAATTATTTTCTATACTAGAGTAAGCAGGTAATCTAAGATTATTACTATCTTACTTATCTATAATAGGTGATGTGGATCTCTCAGGTCCTGGGCTAGTAATAGTTTATTAACAGCTATTATTATTACTACTAGATAATAAGCTTTTCCAGTATCTAGTCTAGTCTCAAGTTACTGCTAATCTTAAAGACTGGGCCATTTTCTAGTAAAAGAAATAATTTTTTTAAAACATGAGATCTGGACAGCCCTGGGCATTTATCTAGTCTAGTTATGACCAGCTCCTGGCTAGACTAGCAGAAGAAAAAAAAGAAGAAGGGCTTCTAGACCCAGCTATCCTATCCCAGTAATATTAATTGGCTGCAGGCTGAGCAGGTTACAGCTCTCTAGAAAAAGCAGTATTAATTCTAATTATTAATTATACCTGGTCCAGCTAGAGCCTCTAAAAGCTAGGACCTGGATTTAATTCTTTTTATTTATTAAATAGCCTGTTATAAATAGAATAATATTTTTTTATAGCTCTAGTTTACTAAATAATCTTAGTTCTGTAATTAAAAATCTCTCCATGGCCTGGTCTAGATTATAAGCAAGCTGGAGACTAGCCAAGCTATTTCTATCTTGCAGGTATTATAAAATGTTTTTTTAAAGATTTTTAGTTTTTTCTAGACCTGAAAATAGGCCCAGGTGAGATAGATTTTTTAAATTATTAACTATATTTTTAATCAGGTTATAAATCACGCCCAGCACACACTAGATTAAATATATATTTTAATATAGAAGATTTTTAGTAGTCAGATCTTAGAATAATATAATTAATATAAGTCTTTTAACCAGCTCCAGCCAGGCACCAAGTAGCAGTATATTTACTACTAGAAATACTATCTATTTTTCCTGTTATAGATATTCTCTCTTTTTTACTAGAGTTAGATTTATCTTCTAGGTATCTATTTAGACAAGAAATAGTATAAAATTTTTTAAGTTTTATAAATTATACTAGATCTCTATCTTTAGAATCAGAATCCTGTAATCTAGTAAAACACATAATTTTTCTATATACAGGTGCATACTTGCACCTAATCTTTTATTTTTTTATTTATAAAAATTATCCCAGTATAAACTATACTAGCTAGGTCCTTATTATAAAATCTATTTCTATTTTAGAGTTTATAATCTATTATATCTTGCCTGGTAATTCTAGATCTATAATTCCTGATTTTTTTTTTATTAAAATCTAATCTCTTTTCTCTATCTTTCCAGGATAGCAAGTATATTTATTTAGCTCCTATTAGTTTACTAGATCAGACTTCTATTTTTAATTCTAGCTTAATTAATTCTAGTCCCTGTTCTTCCTGTTTACTCTACAAGAGATAATTCTATAAGACTCACTTTACAGTGACAGCAGCCATGCTAATTAGACAGGTTATAATAATAATAAAAATTCTATCCTGTAGTCCATCTTATAATCTATTTCTAGTCTAGAAAATATTAAAATCTTTATTTTTTAGTATTTTAGTATTTTTATTTCAAGTAAATAATAATCTATAGGCTCATGTAAATAATAGTCAGGAGGACTTAGAATTTAATCCAGCTAATCTATCTAATACTAAGATAGATTAGAATAAGAAGAAGAAGGAGGAGGATAAGGAGAATAAGAAAAATGAGAAGAATAAAAAGAATAAGAAGGATAAGGAGAATAAGAAGGATAAGGAGGATAAGAAAGATAAGGAGGATAAGGAGGATAAGGAGAATAAGGAGGATAAGAAGGATAAGAAGGATAAGAAGGATAAGAAGGATAAGAAGGATAAGAAGAATAAGAAGAATGAGGAGAATAAGAAAAATAAGAAGAATAAAAAAAATAAGCTATTTATAACTCTAGATCTAAATAATCTATTACTAGATTCTAACTATAACTATATAAAAAATAAAGATAACTTTACTCTAGTTTAATTTTTTTTAAAAAGCCTGGATCTGTTATCTCCTGAGATATAGAACTAGATAATTAAAATAATTTTTATTCTCTATATCTAATGCCTGATTACTGGAATTATTAAAAAATATATAAACTAGTTTTATATTTCTTTAATAATATATACCACTATCCAGGGGATCTAGTCAAAGATTTTAATATTTTATAAACTATATATTTATATCTTTAAACTGGCAGGTATTACCTGAGTGGCTTAGATTTTATTTTTAAAGTATTGTCAGATAAGGCCCGCCAATCCTTCTTAAGGGTCTAAGAGGATCGATAGATCTTAAGGATATTCTGTTAACAAGTGTAGAAGAAGGAAGTATGAAATGCACAACGGTAACTGGGTAGTCTGAAAG